>APFE030714466.1:0-15208 GCA_000404065.3 Pinus taeda
ACCATCACACAATATCATTTTTTTCTTTCAACTACAATAATACACAGTCGAAATAAAATTCCCTCATAAAAGATCACGTTTGCCATCTAGGAAAAAAACCTTAAATTAACATAAATTATATCGTCAAATATTCCACCTAATGAATAACCTAAATTGGCTAAACAATTACATTTTTTTACAAGGAAATTTGTATATAAATTTATCCACGAGGGTGCTTCCCCGAACCTTAGGGAGAGGGGGGATAAAATCATGCTAACACCCCATCTAAATGAAGAATATAATTAGGCTCCACACCCAACAATCACCCACTGAGAGACTAATCTTTAACACTCCACCACTGCTTCACTTATTGGACAATGCTTCCACCTAGCCTTGTTGTTTCTCATCTTTACCATCATACTTGAAGTTCAATTGAAGTTTATTAGAATATCAATTTATCCTTAGTTACCACCTTTGTTAACATGTATGTAATATTTTGGCTAGTGTGTATCTTTTCGAGCTTCAATTTTCCATATTATAAAAATAATTGTATGAAATGGTAATTGATCTATCTATTTTTCCTCTTAGAATGAAATGTTGAGTTCATTGAAACATGAATGACACTCTGGTTATCACTGTATAACCTTTCAATCTCCCGCTTCTTTCCCAAATGGTCCATAAATGTTTGTAACCAAATCATTTCTTTACTCAAAAGTGTAGCAACAACATACTCCACTTCCATCGATGAAAGTGCAACAATGAATTGAATTTTAGAAAATGAAATTATTTTTGTTCAACCTATCATATGGTGCTCATAGTATTATCTCTATCAGCTTCCGTGTCTACATCAACATATCCCCATAGAACAATGTTTAAACCTCTAAAACATAATTCTTAATTAGTGGTGCCTCTCAAATATTTGAGAATCCACTTCACTATCATCTAATTCTCTTTTCCTAGATTGTCCATATACCTTCTCACAACTCCCATTAGATGTGAAATATGAGGCCTTGTACACATCATTTCATCGATTAAACTTCGAACTAATGATACATATGGAACTTGAGACATATAATCCATATCTTCCTCAGTCTTGGGACACATCCGTACATATTTTGAAATGGCTAGCCAAAGGTGTATTAACATATTTTTCATTATACATTTTAAATATTTCTAACACATTATCTATGTACTCACTCTAAGACAAAGTTAATTTTCAACTTTTCTTGTCTCTAGTTATTCTAATATGAAGAATTTTCATTCGAACACCAAAATCCTTCATTGCGAATGAATTAGCCAATTTTTCTTTCAACACATTTATATTTTGCATGTTATATATTGAAACAATCATGTCATCTACATAAAATAACAATATAATATATCTTCCACGATTCTACCTTTTTAGATAAACACAATGGTTAGACTGACATCTAGTATAATTTTGTTCAGACATAAACATGTCAAAGTTTAGATATCACTACATAAAACTGTCCTAATGATTTTATGGTTTTCATAATCATATAAATGATAATGAAAATCATTAACACCATATCCAGTGAAGGTACACTTCTTTGATTTTTCCTCAAGACTTGTTCTACTTTCTTTATTAATGTGGACAAATGCTTCACAGCCAAAATTCTTTAGAAATGAGTAATTTACCTTCTTACATGTACATGTCTTCTCTAGAATTCCACTGTAGAAGGAACTTGAAGCCCATTTTTTTATAAGATAAATAACAATATCAATATCATTTTATTTACATTGTAGAGGTAATACTCTTCCTCTCTCTCATTCTCCATGTCCCTATCTCTCTCTCTCTCTCTCGATATCCTAATCCTCCCTCCCTCCATCTCCCCTTTCTCCATGTCTCTTGTATTCATTCCCTCTCTCCCTTTCTTACTCCTCCCTTAATCCCTCTCTCTCTTCTTATCTTTCATACTTTCTCTCATTCTCTCTACCCCTTTCCCTCCCCTGTCTCGCTCTCTCCCTCTCTCTCTTCTTATCTCTCATCCTTTCTCTCATTCTCTCTCCCCCCTTCCCTCTATTGACTCTCTCTCTCCCTTAAATATATTTAAGTTCAGCAAACTCTCTCTCAATCATCTCTTACCCATTCACCCTTCTCATTCTCTATATCTATGTCACCATCACTTCCTCACTCTCTCTCCACTAATCCTAAAACTTATACCCTAGATCTAATTTTGAAACGTGACTTCACTTAACACTACTTAGCATTAAGTGAAACTAATTCTTTCAACTAAAATATATGGTGGTAGTATACAACTTTATATACATCATAAACATGGAATCAATTTTAAAATATTAATAAAAGAAGCACAACCCATTGTGTCATTTAAAGTGCAATTTAAAAAATTTAAAATAAAAACATACTTTTAATAAAAAAAAATGCATACATCACTTAACATTAGTTAGCATTAAGCGAAACTAATTCTTTCAACAAAAATATATGGTGACAATATACAATTTTATATACATTATAAACATGAAATAATTTTATAATATTAATAAAATAATCACAACCCATTATGCCATTTAAAATGCAATTTTAAAACCTAAAATATAAACATAAATTCTACAATTTTTTTATAAATCATACATTGTAACATTATATTTTGATAAAGTAATAATATCCTTGCAATATTTAAATGTATGTTTCATAAATATACACTTTCATATTTACAAATACGAAGATTTACATAAAAAATAATAACCAACATAAATTAAATTACAAATTTATATTACCTTACACCAAAAATATATATTTGATCATAACATAACTAAATGCAGTTTTATAATAAGAAACAAAGAAATAAATATATGATTATAAAAAATACAAATTTATAATATATATGGATAAATAAGTTAATAATTTAAAATATATACAATGTGAAGTAAATGCATTTCTTTTTATATATAAAAGAAACCATGAGAGAATTCACTATATTTTTTTGTTTAACTTACTCATATTAAAAAACATAATAATAATAATTTAATTGTAAAAACAAAAAGAGTCGAGCATCTCAGGATAATAATAATAATTTAGTGGAAAAAAAAAGAAACCAACAGAAAATCCCGATATAATAAAATAGATGGAGTTAAACCAAACTAAACTAATAATGGAGAAACTATTAAATGCCGTAAATACATACTTACTCCATTTCTAAAAACAATTTAACAAAGTTTAGGGAGGGTATGTGCAATTTGGGCCATAGTGCGAACTCACTTAGTCTGGTTTGAGTCTTGCCTGAGGAGAAGATGATGGACGGAACGAAGTTTTTAAGGACGGAAAGCATTGGAGTAAGATCTGTTAGTGTTCTTACTGGCAACAATTTGAAATCACAATTTCTCATCCCAGTGTTTCTTCAACGACGACTTTTTCGTTCATTCTTGTTGTTATAATAAAGGGTGAGACCAAACCCAAACGAAATGCTTCGCGAAATGCTAAATAAATTGTAGAAATTAACGACATTGTAGAAATGAAAGGACTAGGGTTTTGATGGATTTCAATAAATGCTGAACTGAAATAAAAATGATTGCATGAAATATAATAAACATAGATAAAAACGAGTTTAAATCAACAAATAAACTGAAATAAAAAATCTTTTACGGAGATAACGAAATGCCACCTAAAATCAGAAATCTACATAGAACAAAGATGCGAGCTAAACAACTTTAGAAACTCAATATAATAAAATTAAGCAGGGTTAAACAAAACTACACTCAAAATAATATTGTACAAACTGCATTTAGTTTTGTAAAAACAAATAATCTTGAATTTGTAAAAACGATTTGCCTACCTTTGTCTCGATAACATAACAAATCTTGAATTTTTAAAAACAATTTGCCTACCTTTGTCTCGATAACACAACAATATTATATTTTATATTTTATGTGTGAAACATCATCACAAATTTTACTTGTATCAAGTTAACAGACAATTTGGGCAATGACCACATATTCTAACAATTTGGGAAATTACCATCCATATGGCATATTCTAATGAAGAGCCTTTCTCGTGTTCCAAAGTTCATATAGAAACAAGAGAATAAACAAACAAACACATACAATAGATAAAATAAAAACACAAACATTTAAAATTTCTATCATCATGAAGCATAAACATGTAACTAATTATAAAAAATGATAAACTAAAAAACAATGTTCATTGAATAATGGTTCTTATGAAAATTCAAATTCTTTCATGATGTTGTAGTCATTTTCAAAAGAAACAAGATTTTATTAAATCAAACTACAATTCAAACATTAATACTTTAATATAAAAATTCTACACATTAGAAAAGAAATTATGGTATATGATATTACATATGTGTAAAAAGATTATACACATACAAACATAAACAAACAGTGGAAAAGAAGAGAACAACAAGAAAATACATATCATAAACTAAAACCACATACATAAAAAAATCTATGGTTAGATGTTGTTTACTTCCTTGAGTAGGTAGTGGCATTTCTTTCATGGTTTTCATAGTGTTTTTGGCAAAAGTAGAATTAGCTTGTTAATTAGGGTTTACTAGGTTTTGCTTTACAGTCCAGTCCTCCTTTCTGCAGTTAGAATAGAATATGTAGAGTAATATTTTCTTTAGCTTGAGCTCCTATTGATCTCACTTCGGCTGACCAAGTGACAACCTGTAGTGAGAACTAGTACTAGTACTTGTGCATATAGCATTGATGCTTCCAAGTTTGTCATGAACTACTGGGTTGATAAAAGTAAAGTTAGTAGCCCAGAAGTTATAGCATTCTTGCTACAATACTGGCTCTCACCAGGTTTATAAAAAAAATTTAAATTCTTTTAATAAACAGTTAAATTAAAATTACAAAACACATTTTAAAATGTTATAAAAAGCTTAGGGTTTAGGGTTTAATGTTCAGAGTTTGGGGTTCAGGGTTTAAGGTTTAGGGTTTAGTGTTTATGATTTAGGGTTATAGAGTAATCTTTTCTTTAGCTTGAGCTCCTATTGATCTCACTTCAGTTGACCAAGTGACAATCTGTAGTGAGAACTAGTACTTGTGCATATAGCATTGATGCTTCCAAGTTTGTCACGAACTACTGGGTTGATAAAAGTAAAGTTAGTAGCCCAGAACTTATAGCATTCTTGCTACAATACTGGCTCTCACCAGGTTTATAAAAAAAAATAAATTCTTTTAATAAACAGTTAAATTAAAATTACAAAACACATTTTAAAATGTTATAAAAAGCTTAGGGTTTAGGGCTTAATGTCCAGAGTTTGGGGTTCAGGGTTTAAGGTTTGCGGTTTAGTGTTTATGATTTAGGGTTTATGGTTTGGGGTTTCGAGGTTAGAGTTTAGAGTTTATAAGGTTTTAGTAAATTCTTTTAATAAACACTTAAATAAAAGTTTCAAAAATACTTTTTAAAATGTTATGGAATGATTAGGGTTTAGGGTTCATGGTTCAGGATTTAGGGTTTACGGTTTACGGTTTAGCCTTTAATGTTTGGTGCTTTGGGTTCGGTTTTAAGGTTTAGTGTTTAGAGTCTACAACATTTTAAATTCTTTTAATAAACACTTGAATTAAAGTTACAAAATAATTTTTAAAATGTTATAAAATGGTTAGGGTTAGGGTTTATGGTCTAGGGTTTAGGGTTTGGGGTTTAGGTTTTGGGGTTTAGGGTTTATGTTCTTGTGTTTAGGGTTTTATGTTTATGGTTTAGGGTTTATAACACTTTAATAAATTCTTTTAATAAACACTTAAATAAAAGTTACAATTCTTCTGAAAATGTTATAAAATTCTTAGGGTTTAGGGCTTGGGGTTTAGTGTTTAGGGTTTAGGCTTTCGGGTTTAGGTTTTAGGGTGTATGGTTTAAGGTTTATACCAAATTAGTAAATTCTTTTAATAAACACTTAAATAAAAGTTACAAAACATTTTTAAAAATGTTATAAAATGCCTACGATTTAGGGTTTAGTTTATAGGGTTTAGGTTTTAGGGTTTATTTTATAGCATTTAGCCTTTAGCGTTTAGGGTTTAGGGTTTCAGTTTTGGGGTTTAGGATTTATAAAAATTTATTAAGATCTTTTAATAAACACTTAAAAAAATGTTACAAAACACTTTTTAAAATGTTATTAAATGATGAGGGTTTAGGGTTAAGGTTTTATAACACAATAGTAAATTATTTTAATAAACACTTAAATAAAAATTACAAATTATTTTTAATCGATCATAAAATGCTTAGGTTTTAGAGTTCGGGGTTTGGGGTTTGGGGTTTAGTGTTTAGTGTTTATGGTTTATGGTTTAGGGTTTATATGAGTTTAGTAAATTATTTTAATAATCACTTAAATTAAAATTACAAAATGCTTGTTAAAATGTTATAAAATTCTTAGGGTTTAGGATTACAACACTTCATTAGATGCTTTTAATAAACACATAAAAAAGTTACAAAAACGTATCTTAAAACATTATAAAATTATTAGTGTTTAGGGATAGGGTTTATGGTTTAGGGTTTGGGATTTATAACAGTTTGATAAAAAAAATTAATCAGAACATAAAAAAAAGTTACAAAATGCTTTTTAAAATGTTATAAAATGCTTAGGATTTAGGGTTTATGGTTTATAACACTTTAGTAAATGATTTTAACAAAAACTTAAAAAAAGTAAGAAAACGCTTATTAAAATATTATAAAATACCTAGGGTTTAGTGTTTAGGCTTTAAGCTTTAGGGTTTTGGGTTTAAGATGTTATAAAATGCTTACTATTTACTATTTAGGTCTTACAACATTTTATTAAATGCTTTTAGTAAACACTTCAAAAAAATTTACAAAAAGCTTGCTAAAACGTCATTGAATGCTTAGGGTTTAGGTTTAGCGTTTAAAATGTTATAAAATGCTTAAGGTTGAGGGTTTAGGGCTCACAATACTTTAGTGTTGCAAAGATAAGAGATGCTAGCTAAAAAATCTAGTTTGGAATAGATGTGGATGAGAATATTACTTCACATAGGAAATAAATACTAAATGTGTATGAATATATTGTGAAAGAAAATGAAGGGGAAAATAGGCCCTCCCTCGTTCCATCAATTTTTCCCTCTCTATCTATCACTCTCTCTAAGTATTTCTCTATCTCAATTGTGCTATCTCTCTCTCTCTTAGTATCTCTCAATCTCTCGTTGTCATTCTTACTATGTGTCTCCCTCACTCTCTCTATGATATTGAATCATTTTCCATCTCTCTCTCTATCAATATATCACCATCTCATTCTTTATCTTACTCTCTCTCTTCCCCCTCTCCCTCTCTCTCTTCCTCTCCCTCTCTCTCTCTCTCTCTCACTCACTCCAATTCTACTTCTTCCTCCATTCCACCCTCTCTCCTTCTCTTCGTCTATATCTTCAATTCTTTCTCACTTTTTCTCCCTCTCTCTTGACATCTCCCTCTCCCACTGTCTCCCTATATTTCTCTTACTCACTCTCAGAAGGCCTCTCTAAGACAATCTATCTGAGATTATATCCTTCTCACTCTCTCTCTCTCTAAATCTCTTCCTCTCCCTCTCTCCCTCTCCTCTCACTCTCACTCTCATTCTCAGTGCCTCTATCTCCCTCTCCCCCTCTTCCACTTTCAATCTTTCTTTTCCTCTCTATCTCCCTCCTCCTCGCTTGCTCTCCCTGTCTCTCATGTCCTCTAACTCCATATTTCACTCTTCCTCTCTCTCATTCTCCATGTCCCTCTCTTTCTCTCTCTCTCTTGATATACTCCTCCTCCCTCCCTCCCTCTCCCCTTTCTCCCTGTCTCTTGCACTCATTCCATGTCTCCCTTTCTTACTCCTTCTCCCTTAATCCCACTCTCTCTTATTATCTTTCATCCTTTCTCTCATTCCCTGTCGCCCTTTCCTTCCCCTGACTCCCTCTCTCCCTCTCTCTCTTCTTATCTCTCATCCTTTCTCTCATTCTCTTTCCTCCCTTAACTCCCTTGACTCTCTCTCTCCCTTAAATATATTTAAGTCCATAAGACTCTCTCTCAATAATCTCTTACCCATTCACCCCTCTTATTCTCTATCTCTATGTCACCATTACTCCCTCACTCTCTCCCCTCTAATCCTAAAACTTAAACCTTATATCTAATTTTGAAAAGTGACTTCACGTAACATTACTTAGAACTAAGTGAAACTAATTCTTTCAACTAAAATATATAGTGGTAGTATATAACTTTATATACGTCATAAACATGGAATCAATTTTAAAATATTAATAAAAGAAGCACAACCAATTGTGTCATTTAATGTGCAATTTAAAAAATTAAAATAAAACATACTTTTTATAAAAAAATACATACATCACTTAACATTAGTTAGCATTAAGTGAAACTAATTCTTTCAACAAAAATATGTGGTGACAATATACAATTTTATATACATTATAAACATGAAATAAATTTTGTAATATTAATAAAATAATCACAACCCATTATGCCATTTAAAGTGCCATTTTAAAACCTAAAAGTATAAACATCAATTCTAGCAATTTTTTATAAATCATTCATTGTAACATTATGTTTTTGATAAAGTAATAATAATCTTGCAATATTTAAATGTATGTTAAATAAATATACATTTTCATATTTAGAAATAGGAAGATTTACATAAAAATAATAATAAACATAAATTAAATAACAAATTCATATTACCTTACACCAAAAATATATATTTGATCATAAACAGAACTGAATACAATTTTATAGTAAAAAACAAATAAATAAATATATGATTATAAAAAATACAAATTTATAACATATATGTAGACAAAAGTTAATAATTTAAAATATATACAATGTGAAGTAAACACATTTCTTTTTCTATATAAAAAAAACCCATGAGAGAATTCACTATATTTTTTTGTTTAATTTATTTATATTAAAAAGAGATAATAATAATAATTTAATTGTAAAAACAAAAAGAGTGGAGCATCTCCGGATAATAATAATAATTTACTGGGAAAAAAGAAACCATAAAGAATCCCGATATAAAAAAATCTTTTACGGAGATAACGAAATGCCACCTAAAATAAGAAATCTACATAGAACAAAGATATGAGCTAAACAACTCCAGAAACTCAATATAATAAAATTAAGTAGGGTTAAACAAAACTATACTGAAAATAATATTGTAGAAACTGCATTTAGTTTTGTAAAAACAAATAATCTTGAATTTGTAAAAACAATTTGCCTACCTTTGTCTCGATAACACAACAAATCTTGAATTTTTAAAAACAATTTGCCTACCTTTGTCTCGATCACACAACAATATTATATTTTATATTTTATGTGTGAAACATCATCAAAAATTTTACTTGTATCAAGTTAACAGACAATTTGGGCAATGACCATCGATACGACATATTCTACCAATTTGGGAAATGACCATCCATATGAAATATTCTAATGAAAAGCCTTTCTCGTGTTCCAAAGTTCATATAGAAACAAGAGAATAAACAAACAAACACATACAATACATAAAATAAAAACAAAAACATTTAAAATTTCTATCATCATGAAGCATAAACATGTAACTAATTATAAAAAATGATAAACTAAAAAACAATGTTCATTGAATAGTGGTGCTTACGAAAATTCAAATTCTTTCATCATGTTGTGGTCATTTACAAAAGAAACAAGATTTTATTAAATTAGACTACAATTCAAAAATTAATACTTTAATATAAAAATTCTACACATTGGAAAAACAATTATGGTATATGATATTACATGTGTGTAAAAAGATTATACACATACAAACATAAACAAACAGTGGAAAAGAATAGAACAACAAGAAAATACATATCATAAACTAAAACCACATACATAAAAAATTCTATGGTTAGATGTTGTTTACTTCCTTGAGTAGGTAGGGCATTCCTTTCATGGTTTTCATAGTGTTTTTGGCAAAAGTAGAATTAGCTTGGTAATTAGGGTTTACTAGGTTTTGCTTTACAGTCCAATCCTTCTCCTTTCTGGAGTTAGAATAGAATATGTAGAGTAATCATTTCTTTAGCTTGAGCTCCTATTGATCTCACTTCAGCTGACCAAGTGACAAGCTCTAGTGAGAACTAGTACAATACTTGTGCATATAGCATTGATGCTTCCAAGATTGTCACGAACTACTGGGTTGATAAAAGTAAAGTTAGTAGCCCATAAATTATAGCATTCTTGCTAAAATACTGGCTCTCACCAGGTTTATAAAAAAAAATTAAATTATTTTAATAAACAATTAAATTAAAATTACAAAACACATTTTAAAATGTTATAAAAAGCTTAGGGTTTAGGGTTTAATGTTCAGAGTTTGGGGTTCCGAGTTTAAGGTTTAGGGTTTAGTGTTTATGATTTAGGGTTATAGAGTAATCTTTTCTTTAGCTTGAGCTCCTATTGATCTCACTTCGGCTGACCAAGTGACAACCTGTAGTGAGAACTAGTACTTGTGCATATAGCATTCATGCTTCCATGTTTGTCACGAACTACTAGGTTGATAAAAGTAAAGTTAGTAGCCGAGAACTTATAGCATTCTTGCTACAATACTCGCTCTCACCAAGTTTATAAAAAAAAATTAAATTCTTTTAATAAACAGTTAAATTAAAATTACAAAACAAATTTTAAAATAATTTAAAAAGCTTAGGGTTTAGGGTTTAATGTTCAGAGTTTGGGGTTCAGAGTTTAAGGTTTAGGGTTTAGTGTTTATGATTTTAGAGTTTATGGTTTGGGGTTTCGAGGTTAGATTTTAGGGTTTATAATATTTTAGTAAATCCTTTTAATAAACACTTAAATAAAAGTTTTAAAATTTTAGTAAATCCTTTTAATAAACACTTAAATAAAAGTTTTAAAAATACTTTTTAAAATGTTATGGAATGATTAGGGTTTAGGGTTCATGGTTGGGGATTTAGGGTTTACGTTTTACGGTTTAAGGTTTAGCGTTTAATGTTTGGTGCTTTGGGTTCGGTTTTAGTGTTTAGTGTTTAGGGTCTACAACATTTTGGTAAATTCTTTTAATAAACACTTGAATAAAAGTAACAAAACAATTTTTAAAATGTTATAAAATGGTTAGGGTTAGGGTTTATGGTCTAGGGTTTAGGGTTTGGGGTTTAGGTTTTGGGGTTTAGGGTTTATGTTCTTGTGTTTATGGTTTTATGTTTATGGTTTAGGGTTTATAACACTTTAATAAATTCTTTTAATAAACACTTAAATAAAAGTTACAATTCTTCTTAAAATGTTATAAAATTCTTAGGGTTTAGGGCTTGGGGTTTAGTGTTTAGGGTTTGGGCTTCGGGGTTTAGGTTTTAGGGTGCATGGTTTAAGCTATATACCAAATTAGTAATTTTTTTTAATAAACACTTAAATAAAAGTTACAAAACATTCTTAAAAATGTTATAAAATGCCTACGATTTAGGGTTTAGTTTATAAGGTTTAGGTTTTAGGGTTTATTTTTTAGCGTTTAGCCTTTAGCGTTTAGGGTCTAGGGTTTGGGTTTTGGGGTATAGGATTTATAAAACTTTATTAAGAGATTTTAATAAACACTTAAAAAATGTTACAAAACACTTTTTACAATGTTATTAAATGATGAGGGTTTAGGGTTAAGGTTTTATAACACAATAGTAAATTATTTTAATAAACACTTAAATAAAAATTACAAATTATTTTTAATAGATCATAAAATGCTTAGGTTTTAGAGTTTGGGGTTTGGGGTTTATGGTTTGGTGTTTATGGTTTAGGGTTTAGAGTTTATATGAGTTTAGTAAATTATTTTAATAATCACTTAAATAAAAATTACAAAATTCTTGTTAAAATGTTATAAAATGCTTAGGGTTTAGGGTTATCACACTTCATTAGATGCTTTTAATAAACACTTTAAAAAGTTACAAAAACGTATCTTAAAACATTATAAAATTCTTAGTGTTTAGGGAAACGGTTTATGGTTTAGGGTTTGGGATTTATAACGCTTTAATAAAAAAATTTAATCAGAACATAAAAAAAGTTACAAAATGCTTTTTAAAATGTTATAAAATGCTTAGGATTTAGGGTTTAGGGTTTATAACACTTTAGTAAATGATTTTAACAAAAACTTAAAAGAAGTAAGAAAAAGCTTGTTAAAATATTATAAAATACCTAGGGTTTAATGTTTAGGCTTTAGGCTTTATGGTTTTGGGTTTAAGATGTTATAAAATGCTTACTTTTTTAGTATTTAGGGTTTACAACATTTTATTAAATTATTTTAGTAAACACTTCAAATTTTTTTACAAAAAGCTTGTTAAAAAGTCATTGAATGCTTAGGGTTTAGGTTTAGCGTTTAAAATGTTATAAAATGCTTAAGGTTGATGGTTTAGGGTTCTCTCTTAGTATCTCTCAATCTCTCGTTGTCATTCTTACTATGTGTCTCCCTCACTCTCTCTGTGATATTGAATCATTTTCCATCTCTCTCTCTATCAATATATCACCGTCTCATTCTTTATCTTACTCTCTCTCTTGCCCCTCTCCCTCTCTCTCTTCCTCTCCCTCTCTCTCTCTCTCACTCAATCACTCCAATTCTACTTCTTCCTCCATTCCACCCTCTCTCCTTTTCTTCTTCTATACCTTCAATTCTTTCTCACTTGCTCTCCCTCTCTCTTGACATCTCCCTCTCCCACTGTCTCCCTATATTTCTCTTACTCACTCTCAGAACGCCTCTCTCACACAATCTATCAGATATTATATCCTTCTCACTCTCTCCTTCCCCTGACTCCCTCTCTCCCTCTCTCTATTCTTATCTCTCATGCTTTCTCTCATTCTCTTTCCCCCCTTCCCTCCCTTGACTCTCTCTCTCCCTTAAATATATTTAAGTCCATCAGAATCTCTCTCTCCCTTAAATATATTTAAGTCCATCAGAATCTCTCTCTCCCTTATATTTAAGTCCATCAGAATCTCTCTCTCTCTCCCTTAAATATGTGGTGACAATATACAATTTTATATACATTATAAACATGAAATAAATTTTGTTATATTAATAAAATAATCACAACCCATTATGCCATTTAAAGTGAAATTTTAAAACCTAAAAGTTTATAAACATAAATTCTAGCAATTTTTTATAAATCATACATTGTAACATTATGTTTTTGATAAAGTAATAATAGCCTTGCAATATTGAAATGTATGTTAAATAAATATACATTTTCATATTTAGAAATAGGAAGATTTACATAAAAATAATAATCAACATAAATTAAAGAACAAATTCATATTACATTACACCAAAAACATATATTTAATCATAAACAAAACTGAATGCAATTTTATAATAAAAAATAAATAAATAAATATATGATTATAAAAAATACAAATTAATATAATATGTATAAGAAGTGAATATAAAAAAAAATATAACAAGTGAAGTAAACACATTCTTTTATATATAAAAAATACCATGAGAGAATTCACTATATTTTTTGTTTAATTTATTTATATTAAAAAGAGATAATAATAATAATTTAATTGTAAAAACAAAAATAGTGGAGCATCTCGGAATAATAATAATAATTTACTGGGAAAAAAGAAACCAATAGAGAATCCGGATATAATAAAATAGATGGAGTTAAAACAAGGGAAACTATTAAATGCGGTAAATACATACTTACTCCATTTGTAAGAACAATTTAACAATGTTTAGAGAGGGTATGTGCAATTCGGGCCAGAGTGCGAACTCAATTAGTCTGGTTTGAGACTTGACTACAATTTGAAAAGACAATTTCTCAATTGAGTCTTGCCGGAGGAGAAGATGATGGACGAAACGAAGTTTTTAAGGACGGAAAGCATTGAAGTAAGATCTGTGAGTGTTCTGACTAGCAACAATTTGAAATCACAGTTTCTCATCCAAGTATTTCTTCAACCACGACTTTTTCGTTCATTCTTGTTGTTATAATAAAGGGTGAGATCAGACCAAAACGAAATACTTCGCGAAATGCTGAAGAAATTGCAGAAATTAACGAAATTGTAGAATTGAAAGGACTGGGGTTTTGATGGATTTCAATAAATGATGAACTGAAATAAAAAATGATTGCATGAAATATAATGAACATAGATAAAAACGAGCTTAAATCAACAAATAAACTGAAATCAAAAAACTTTTACCGAGATAACGAAATGCCACCTAAAATAAAAAATCTACTTAAAACAAAGATGCGACCTAAACAACTCCAGAATCTCAATATAATAATCTCAATATAATAAAATTAAATAGGGTTAAACAAAATTACACTGAAAATAATATTGTACAAACTGCATTTAGTTTTGTAAAAACAAATAATCTTGAATTTGTAAAAACAATTTGACTACCTTTGTCTCGATAACACAACAATCTTAGATTAGAAAATCATAACATCAGTTTTGCCCGATGAAAAGACGGTGGATGCAATCGAAATCGTTTGGTAGGGTTTATGAATTCGATTGCCCGTGTTTTTGAAATGGTAGATTTCTTGAAGAGCCAATTTCCGCTCCACCAACAATACAATTGAAATCGTTTGGCAGGGTTTATGAATTCGCTTGCCCTTGATTTTGAAATGGTAGAGTTCTTGAAGAACCAATTTCAGCTCGAGCAACAACGACCTATTGTAACATAGGAAGCCTTCAATTAGTTTTGATTTAGTTCTCAATTCTCAAATAATATTCTATCTCTTGGCAAAACAATATTCTATTGATTAAATTCTCAACTCTCAAAAAACATTATATCGCTTCGCCAAATAAACACAGCTGCACAGAATGGATGAAGAAGTAGCGGTGAGGCCTTGCAGAAGCCTAACAGAATGGCTTCTTCCCTTCTAAACACACACAGATGCATGCGTTAATTCATTAAAATAGATTCATGAATAGCTAAATCCTTCCTTTTTCTCCGTTAATGCGTTAATGGCTCCGTGATACTCTACTGTTTCAGAATCCTTCCTTTTTCTCTTTGCTTTATTACATATGCACAGTCATTCACTTTTTTGTGCTTTCTTTTTTAGGGACTGTGTTTTTGCTTTCTTCATTTTATGTTTAGAATCTTTCTCCCGGTTTTTACGGCGCTTTTTTGCTTTATTATAACTGCACGCTCATCGACTTTTTGTGCTTTCTTCTTTCCACTTTTCCTTTGTTTTATGGTGGAATTTTGTTGTTTGTTTGATCTTCATTTCTTTTTTCTTATTTTTTAATAAGTAATGTAATTTTTATTTATTTAAATATATATTTATTTATTTT
>APFE030714475.1:647-47364 GCA_000404065.3 Pinus taeda
ATTGTTATGTCGGCTCTGATTATATTATGACCCCTTAGACTCCTATATATAGAAAGGAGGTATTTTCATTTGTATCATCCAAGAGTTGTTCATTTGTGTAATGTAAAGGAGGATGCTCCCTCGAAGAGGCTAAATTCTAAGGCGTTGATCTCTCTTTTCTATCTTTTTGTGAGCTAGTTTCATAACACATATATAACCCATTACTTGCATACCTAACATCTTGATCTCCATCTCCTTATATAGTTTTATCCTTTGCCAATACCTTATGCCAATCCCTTAGTAATGTCATTGGTATTCTTTGACAGGATCAAATAATCATTGTCGCACCAATTACTATGCGCCAATACAATGGTAAAGACCCCTGATATCCAGATTACTATGGTGTGGATTTTGTACGCAACTTTTCTTCACGATACTTGTGTATGTACATGGCCTTTCTTCTCATGACCTGCTTATACTTTCTCAAACTTAACCTTTACCATCCATTTGTCTCTGAACTGATATTCTTTATTCATACCATCTGTAGCATCTGTATCAATTTGTATAACCATCATTTTGTCACAATGTTGACATCTTTATCAAGTAGGTTTCCATCAAGGACAACACATTAGCGACAATGGTAAGGGTCATATTTCCATTATTCTCCTTTCTCAAAACCAAACTCCTTCATCATCACTTCCACCCATGAAAGGGCTTGTCTGCCTCCATTCCTCTCTACCTTGAAAATATACCCTTTTCGTGTAGGAACAAATTGTACTTGGTCAACACTGAGACTCTGTCATATAAATTCAAGAGAAAATATCCTCTTAGGCAAAAAGATTGGCCTTGGAATGAAGGTTAGGCGTGCATTTTTTTGAAGCAGGCCAAAATTGTCTTGCTTCACTAAAATGCACGCCCAAGCTTCATTTATTGGCCAATTTGATTTATAAAAATTGTAGATTGTTTATTTAATTATTTTACACACTTTTATATTGTTATATATTTAATTTTATCTTAAATATTTATACTTCAAATTTCATATAACACTCTAAGTTTTGCTTCGACTTGCCTTATGTGAAAGTTGTATATAAGTGGGAAACATAGTTATGTTGGATATTTGTCAGACATGGTGAAAGCTTATATTCTAAAGTTAGGAATTGTCCAATCATGTACCATTTCAAATTTCATTACCAAAAGTGTAATCAGTTTGGCGTGGGAGTGCATATTTGTTATGACTATGATCAATTGCTATTCTGACATACCTGGATTTCAGTGTATAACATTTCCTTTATGAAGATGACTATGTTATGTTGCATAAAATGGTTTTATATTTAGGTTGGAATGATCATTATCACACAGTCAATTAAGTACATGTCCTAGTGTGTGTTTATTTGAGGCACAGAAACCTTGACTTTAACCCTACGAAATCAATTCAATTTGGCATATTCTTGCACAACATAAATTTCTATGTGCAAAATTAATGTTAATTATGAGTAAAAAAGTACTCTCCAAGTTGAATCATTCAATTTGGTCTTGAAATGAAGGATGGACATGCATTTTTGTGAAATAGGCCAAAATTGCCTTGCTTCACTAATATGCACACCCAAGATTCATTTATTTGCCAATCTCATTGATTAAAGCTATAGATTGTTTATTTAATTATTTTACACACTTTTACATTGTTATATATTTACTTTAAGCTTAAATATTTATACTTCAAATTTCATACAACATTCTAAGTTTTGCTTTGACTTGCGTTATGTGAAAGTTGTGTAGCAGTGGGAAACATAGTTATGTAGGATATTTCTCAGACATGATGCAAGGTTATATCCTAAGGTTAGGAATTTTCCAATCATGCCCCATTTCAAATTTCGTTATCAAGAGTGTAATTGGTTTGGCCTGGGAGTGCATATTTGTTCTGACTATGATCATTTCCAGATATGATTAATTATTATTCCAACACACTTGGATTTCAGTGTATAACATTTCCTTTATGAAAACGACTATGTTATGGTTCATAAAATGGTTTTATATTTAGGTTGGAATGATCATTATCGCATAGTCAATTAAGTACAAGTCATGGTGTGCATTTATTTTAGGCACACAAGCCTTGACTTTAACCCTACAAAACCAATCCAATTCGACATATTCTTGCACGACATAAATTTCTATTTCCAGTAAAAAAGTACTCTCCAAGTCAAATTATTCAATTTGGCCTTGAAATGAAGGTTGGGCATGCATTTTTGTGAAGCACGCCAAAATTTCCTTGCTTCACTAAAATGCACACCCGAGCTTCATTTATTGGCCAATATGATTGATTAAAATTTCATATTGCTTATTTAATTATTTTACACACTTTTACATTGTTATATCTTTACTTTGAGCTTAAATATTTATACTTCAAATTTCATACAACAGTCTAAGTTTTGCTTTGACTTGCCTTGCTTGAAAGTTGTGTATAAGTGGGAAACATAATTATGTAGGATATTTGTCAGACATGATGCAAGGTTATATCCTAAGGTTGGAATTGTCCAATCATCTCCCATTTCAAATTTCATTACCAAGAGTGTAATTGGTTAGCCCGAGAGTGCATATTTGTTCTAACTGTGATTGTAATAGCCCTGGTGAAAATTCCATGTAATAAAAGTTAAAAACAATAACCACAGTTGATGTGACACTTATTCCAACCTGAATGTTGGGCAAGGAATCCTAGGGGGCGTTCATTTGATTGTTTATGGCTAAGGAAATTGGCAAAGGCAATGGCTAAGGCTTTGGAAAGGCAAAATGGCATTTTGGTACATTTATTTATGAAAATAACGGAAATTAGGAGAAAAGGGAGGTGAAAGGTCACAGGTTGCATGTGAGGAGGAAATTGAAGGAAAATAATGGAAAATGAAGAAAAGAGAGGCCTCATTCATAAAAAGGCTTCTGAGGATTAGTTGGTAACCTTTTCTCAGTTCAGTTTTGGAGCTCTCTCATTACTCTCTCTCTCACTCATACACTTGGAGACTTAGAGTTTTCTTGGAGCACTCTTGGAGGGTGTGACATACTTGGATTTTTGAAGCAAGAAGCAAAGGAAGAGTAGGAAAGTGCAATAAGGCATCGGGATCAACAACTACATCAGATTTTCTTGCAGATATCGATTTGCATGTATGTTTCCTTCACTAGTTTTGGCATGCATGGCATATGCATGTGGATTTTTGGTTGTGATTTGTCATTGGCATGGAGGATGGTCAGGATTGACAGTGGATTACCTAGCCTTGCCATTTCCTGGATAGCCATGGTGATTGTGGGTTTATTTTCATTGTTTCGTTTTTGGTTGGTTCTCATGTTTCCTTAGCTTGGGTTGAGTTACTAGTCCTGGAGCCTTGATTGGACAAATGCTTTAGAGCTCTGAAACAACATGGGTTGAGTTACTAGTCTTGGAGCCTTGGTTGGACAAACGCTCTGGAGCCCTTGGTGAGTTGAGTTACTAGTCGTGGAGCCTTGGTTGGATGAACACTCTGGAGCCCGGTAAAAGTTGTGGGTTGAGTTACTAGTCGTGGAGCCTTGGTTGGACAAATGCTCTGGAGCCTGGTAAAACCTGTGGGTTGAGTTACTAGTCCTAGAGCCTTGATTGGACAAATGCTTTGGAGCCCTGGATGGATGGGATAGAGATCGATCTGATGATGGTTTTGTGATGTTCGACCGTGAGGTGGAATCATTGTTTGATGGGTTGAGGTGGATGACCTATGGAAGCCCTGGATGAGCTTTGATTGATCTATGAGATCCCACATTCATACTTGGAATCTGGCACGGGGGTGAATGGCTGAAGAGAGATTTGGCTCAACCATTCTATGATCAGGTGGAATGTGGAAGTTCCATCCCGGGTTTGGATTTTGCATCATTAATGAAAGGCTATTTCTCCTTTTATTTCTATGATCATTTTGATGGATTGTATGTGGTATATATGGTTGTACTTTCATGAGTATTTATGTCCCTATTATGTTGGTTATGTATGTGTTTTATGACAGCAACCATGTATGGCTTTCCTCATGTTTTTACTTGTAATTTAATGATCAATGTATCTATGACCTAATGGATGGAATGGTAGTTGAATTGTTGAGGCGTCAATGGTTCTTATCGATTCTCATCTAAGTATGAGATGCCTATGCTCAGAAATGTTAATTACACCTGTAGATTACACATTTGCAATATGTTTGACGAATTGCCTATCATGGCTAGTAGGGGTCCAGTCAAAGTGTTGAATAAGTATTTGCTTTAGTACTATCATTTCCATGTTATTTTACTGATCTGAAGAGATGGTTCAATTATGGGCAATTACTTGGCCTATGGGCCTGAAAAAGTGGCTCAAATCTTGAAGTCACTGACATAGCAATGACAATTTTGGTCTCTCGCTGCTGGCAGGCAAACCTGTGAGAGCGACTCTAAGTTGTTGGTCACACTCGTGCCTATAACATGGGAGCGACTAAGCCTTAAATTATCCAAAAGATCAGTGGGACCCCAAGGCAAGTTGCCTAAACTATTGGATTGGTTCCTGAGGGTCCTGTAGCTGGTAATTAGTGTTTGTATGGTGTGTTTCCGTTGATTCCACTTCCTTAACGTGACTTAGGAGGTCGAACCATATCATAGTGGCCTCTTGTCGCATGTTTACCCCGGGTGGACGGTTTCTTGGGTAGATGTGGGAGGAGTGTGTTATAGAGTGGTATGAGAGCATGGTTCACCCCTCAGACTAGATGGGCTATGTGTTGGTTATGCATGCATGTCAGTTGCCTGTGTGTCTCTCGCCCTTGCATTACATGTGCTTGTTGCATTTGCATGATGTTGTTCATGGTTGTACTGACGTCATCATGTGAAATTTGAGGTGCTCTTGTGGAATGCATCACTATGAGTATATGACTGATTACATGTCGATTTATGTCTCCTACATGTATCGTTGTAGTATGCTTGGTTACATTCTTGCATGTTTGGTTACATTCTTGCATGCTCGGTTGCATGCATCATTCTTGCAGGTTTGATTTCAAGTATTGTTCATTCATGCTTGGTCATATGTGTTTATGCATATGTGTGGATGGTTATGCATCACTTATGCATGTTCGTGTTTGCATGTGGTCAAGTGTATAGTGACATAATGATGGTGGTTGTCATGCAGGAGGTCGTGGTGTGTGTTGTTTTTTGAGGTCATGCATTGATGACTGGACCCTAGTTAGAATGATGGTTGCATGGTCATATGCTTATGTTTTATGTTTCTATACGCTGTCATGATTATGTTGTACATGTATAACATTGATTTGTTGATCTTGCAGACGAGGTATCCTCCCCGAACTATACAAAGGTACGTTGGTTTATTGTGATTTGGTTTAGCTAACATGATATACCTTGTAGGAAGAAATATCAAATTCTAGCAAGATGGTTGAATACAAATACTCTCCCTATGAATCAAAAGAGCAGTATGCTGTTCGGAAATCTTCCGACTTGGCAGTGACACTGAGAAGTTTAAAAGAAGAACTAAGGAGTTTTAAGGCAGATAGTGACAAAATCATACAAGCATAGGAAAAGTTAGCAAAGGCAAATGTAGTCATATTTTAGAGCTTATTAGATTTGCAGCGACAGGGACTGCTTCAAATTAGCCATGAGCAGCAGGATAGAGCTAATGGGGCATATGGTAGTAGATCGCATGGTGGTCACCGATCAGATGGAGATGACACAATCAGAGATGGCAGATTATTAGACACTACAAATAAGAGAAGGGATAGACACAGGTATGATTCTAGTTCTTATTCAGATAAGCACTATGATCGTCATCGGTATCATCTTTACAAGAGGAGTGATAACGGGTATTTTCCAGAAGAGTTTAAGAAAGCAAAGCCACCTACTTTTGATGGAGAGGTAAATAAATCACAAGATGCAGAGGTGTGGTTCCTAGGCATGAATAAGTTCTTTAGATTGCATGATTATTCAGAGAACATGAAACCTAGAGTAGCTACATTCAGTCTCAAAGGTAAAGCCGACATTTGGTGGGACGACGTGAAGAATGTCAGAGGTATAAATGAGGAAGATTTGACTTGGATTGAGTTTGAGTGACTATTCAAGAAGAAGTATTTTAGGAAAGATGCTTTGATGACAGGGTGAAAGAATTTTATGACCTAAAGATGGGATCCATGACAGATGATGAGTACACTAGCAGATTCTTGGAGTTATTGAGGTATGTGCCTTACCTCAAGGAGGAGAAGGCTAGGATTAAGAGATTTGTTAGTGGGTTACCAGTTGCATTCAAAGATAGGATTGAGTTCGACGAGCCTAGATCATTGGAGGAGGCTATCCAAAAATTGAAGTATTGCTATGAACAACCAAAATGCAAAACTAAGACGAAGCCAGATTGGAGAGGCAATGCAAATAACAAGGGAAAATTGGACAAGAAGCGAGTAAGACAACATGATTCGGGTAACAAGGAGAATGTTGCACAACCTAAGAGGTTCAATGCATCAAATAGAGGAAAGGGACACAGATCTGAGGAGCAAAATAAGGAGCCTATGCAGTGTTGGACTTGTGGAGGAGATCATCGTAGGAAGGATTGCCCACAGTACCAGAGTGGTAGGCCTAAGATATACAGTGCGTAGGAGGCACAAAATGTTGGAGATGTTGGTGAGAGTATTCCACATATCTATGTAGCATTGGATAACAAACAAGCAGAGCATCAGGCATCTTTCATTGAAATGGACGGTAAGCTTTGTGATCAAGTTATTTATATTTTGATTGACACTGAATCTAATTATAGCTATGTTAGTCTTGACTTGGTAGATAAGTGTGGTTTGAGTAAGGAATTGCTTGCAAAGTCTTAGTTAGTGCACTTGGTTAGAGTCTTGGTCCTAGAAACCATTCTTTTAACAAATGTTGAAGCACACATTCAAATGAAATGAAGACACCATCAAACTGTAACGAGAATTAAGTAACTGTCACACTAACAAAGGGATTGGTCTAGGACCTATGTTGTTACACAATACAGAGGTTAGGATTCTGTAATCATTAAAGCATCAACAAGACTAATAATAACAATAACATCAATCATACATGAATTATAACTAAGAGGAAATAAATCAGACAACTATGGTAGCTTCTTAACCAGTGATCTCTATTAAGAAGGAGGGCCCTTCTTCCTAGTAAGGGTTGGTATACTACACATCACACAAGCTAGTAGCAGAAAGGTATGGTGCCAATCCACAATTTACTAACATTTATTAGAATTGTTGAATGCTTTACATCATTGGAATGACATCTTAGTTGTAACTTAATTGAAATTGTATTATGGTATTGTTGTGGCCAGCAACAACCCCCTTTTTTATTTAGTTTTAGCAATAAATCTAAATAAATGGGGACCCTTCTAAAAAATAAAAAACTAGCACTTATATTTCCCTCTGAATAAAACATGTTATCATAAACTTAAGAAAACACCTGCAAAACCTAAAAAAAAAAAAACTAAGTTTTATGAAAAGATCGTTCTTTTAACAATAAAACATCGCATCGCAAAGGGTAATGGGGAACATCATATAAACAAGCTTTCGGAATTGCAAAAACGCGGCGTGAGATCGCGCACCTTAAGGACTCATCTCACATCGCAACTCTCATATGCCGCAAGTATCACCCAAGGTAAAATATCCTGATTCGGCGATATGTGATAAGATATCTCACAAATCGCATCTTGCAGACGCTCAAGGTGATAAATGACTGTTGATAAAATGGATTAGCGATATTGTGATCTGTGATATTGTGAAGCAAATCGCAAAATCACTTTATCGCAGATCTGCAAGGCTCATCGTTCAATAAAGTTTTTCTCGTAATTCGATACCAAGTTATGGTCATTAATGTCAATTTAACGGTTAGTTGATGGTCATTTATGAGATAAGATTTAAAATTGATCGAAAGGTTATTTCACGTAGGGTGGTATATTTGATATGATTTTAGAATTAAAGAGCTTTCCTGTCACTTTATCTCTTTCCTTACTTGTAAATTTGCAGGAGCAGCAAGCAAAGTAATATACGCAGCGGTGTGCAGAACGTAATGAGAAAGAAGGGAAAGGCTCCGGTTGCAGAGGACAAAGAGATGACGCCCTTGTACACAGACACCACTTGTAACAAAGATGCCGACATAACTACTTGGGAAGGCATGTACAGTCTACTCGAAGAAGAAAACCCGAGAGTTATGGAGGTTAAAGCAACAACAAACTCATGCGGGTCGTCTGAAGCATCAATTACTAAACTTGCATGTTCGTTCTTGCACGGAATAGCAGCAAGGCTGAAGATTCTTCCATACACAGACATGGTCAAGTGGGTACTGGATAGTGCCGATATAACAAACAGACAATTCAAGACTCGAGCGCAAGACCTCATTAGGTCATTCACTGCACAAGATTTAAGGATTATGTATCACCTACCAGAACCGCATGCAACCTACAACAAGCAGTTCATGGAGAAAGTTCGTCAAGGAAAACGAAGATTTGGCGGAGTGAATCAAGAACTGGTTAGTAAGGAAAAAACCATTAAAAAAGGGCAAAGCGCGCTGACCAAGGCCCATCAAAACCGCGCAGGAGACAAAAAAATAGCACCTAGCAAGGCTGGATTAGAAAAAGGAAGCAATTTCCGATGCACGATTAGCACTTAAAACCCCTCGAGAAGGAAAGCCCCCGAACGCTCGATCGCATGTAAGCCGAAAAACCATGGGGAAAAGCAGTAAAGGCTAAAGGCTGGACTCACGCTCCAAAATTGACGGTATTTATCAGGTGCACCTTTGGGCAGTAAGCAGATTTGGCTGAAACCTAGCGATTCCATTCAGCGCCTGACACGTGGCAGTAGAAGAAGCAGCTATAGCGGCAAACAACGTCATTGATTGTGTTAATGAAAACCTGCACAGAGCAAAACTTATATCAGAGACTGCTCCCAGATTTCTCCCAAAAGCACAGCAACTGCAGACAAGCTAGAGACAAAAGGTTGAGGAAAGGGCAGATTCCATTAAGAATTTAACCAAGTTGAATTGCGAAACTTACTGGCAGTACTTGTTTAAACCGCACAGTCAATGCATGACTCTCAAATGCCTTACGAACTCTGCCGAGAAGATAGCACCAGCACTTGCTGATTTTGTTTTCGCATGGAAACTAAAATTGGAGGTCAACCAACCGACACTCCTCAAGCCGATGTTGAATGCTTGCGACCACAGAGAACAGATACATAGATAGTTATTTCCAGATTCAGTTTTAGTTTTAGTTTTGATTTATTATTGCCTTAGATGAGGATGGTCATTTAAACCTCCTCCTATATTTTTGTAATAAACTATTTTTAGTATTTAGGAAGTAGTTATTTTAACCCCTCTCATGCATTTAGAGAAAGGGTCCTGAAATTTGTCAAAAACATTTCCTCGAACATCGCA
The DNA here is from genome assembly GCA_000404065.3 of Pinus taeda. NCBI lineage: Eukaryota > Viridiplantae > Streptophyta > Pinopsida > Pinales > Pinaceae > Pinus > Pinus taeda. Next base: position 10,047 of record APFE030714475.1, read on the forward strand.
CTTCTTGCACCCTCAGAGGAGGTTTTGATGAATGAATGGAACAAGATTTATTGATATCTGTGTTTGATGTCTGCTACTGAAATGCACTTTTGTACTCTTAGTAGATGTTGAATTAGGAAGAAATAAATCTATATTGTTGAAGCTCATGAGTAGGACTTGTTATCAATGGTACTTTTATCTCTTAACGATTTATGCTTATGTGTCTAAGTAATATTTTATGCTTATTTATTTATATATGAAAGCTTGAATGTTTGAGTTATCATTTGGCACTTTTGTACAGTGATGACTATTCTGTTTATGCTCAATATATGAACGACTTATTATGCGATATGCTTCTCACAATTGTTTCGGCTAACTTTTATACGAAACAATTCATTTTTATCGAATTATTTTCTTGTAGCAATTGAATGATCTTTATTACCAATTGTTGTTAGAAATTATTTTAGATCGCATAAGTAAAAAATTGAATCTCAGGTTAGTTTTAGAATTAAATATTTCTATTCATTAGAATACAATTGCATTTTTAAATTAGACTTAGATTAAAGGCATTTTACTTAGAAATCTTTAGAAAACATAAATATCAATTCTTATCAACACACACAAATTGGGAAACTGGTCCCATTATCCTAGTCGGACCCACCATCCCAAACGAAAAAGGAGCTGCTTTCAAGGTCCAGACCGGGTAGGTATCCCCCTTGTTGTAGACCTGATTTTCGGGGCTTCAACAGGTATATATGTACACTTTGATATGATGTAATATTATTATGGTTTCATTTCATATGTTGTAAAAAATAAAAATAAAAATAAAAATAAAAAAATTTGCATGAAATAAATAATAACTTTCCATTTGAATGTTTTTTTTACAGAACACGAATCTTCCAAAAGATGTAGTTGATCACGAGATCGATCGAGATTATGTTGGTATGGTTCAAACATTTGAGACAATCATGATGAGGTAGATGGATAGGATACCGAGGTAGACAACTACGTTGATGATAGTGATGATTGTAACACCCTCTCCTCCCAGGTCTACCCAAGAAACCGACCAGTCGGGGTAAACATGCGATGAGAGAGGTCACTATAAGGGATTCAACCTCCTTGGCGACCTTAAGGAAATGGAATCGACAGAACATGTCAAATAAACCCATCCACATCAGCAACAACACCCTCATGAGACATGTCAGCCCCTCATAAATCCTGCCCCTGAGTCCCATTGATGTTTTAAGACTTTTAACCCCTGGTCGCTCTCATTTTATAGGCATGACAACATCCAGAACCCAAATTCACTCTCACAAGCCTATGTGCTAGCATCCCTGAAATCTTTTCAGCAGACCTGTGCCTATGTCCCCGAGATTTGAGCCACTTTTCTAGCCCAAAATCCCGGTCTCTGCCCAGAACTTGTTACAACCTCCAGAATCCATCAAAGACATGATGACAAGATAAACAAATCAAAATTCAACCTCGGGATTAAGCCTGAGCATCCCCAAGCAGGATTGACATTCTGTCAAACACTTGGCATCAATGCAAACTATAGGTCTAGGATACAAGATAGAGCATGAATAACTGAAAGAACTTATGAAACATAACCAGAAGGATCACCACCTTCTCCATTAAACTGTTATAACATCAATTAGGTCTTGCATCCATCGTTTAAGAATTACAAGAAAATACATGAAATAACCATGACATGAACCAATCATATAACCATGCTTACAACCAACATAAAATCACATAGATATCAGAGATATGACAACCATTAAATCCACATATAAACAAGTGAAAAAGTAAGAGAACTTATCTTTTATTAATCATAGGCAAATCCGACCAAGTTTGGGACTTCCATGATCCTCCCGACCGTAGACATGGTTGAACCAAATATTTCTTTCACCCAGTCACCCTCGTGCCATATTCCAAGCATGAATGTGGGATCTCATAGAACAACTAATCCAAGAAAAATCAAAGGAATTCAGAGGTTAAACCACCTCCACCCTCATCAAACCATGATCACATCAAAATTAGTGCTTTGGTCACAACCGCAAAGAACTTGGAATGCCATCTGGAATCCATCACTGTCCTTGAGGAATTTACCGTCTCCTTATCTCTTAGGCTTTACCGCAATCCAATCCCGAATCAATAGGCCCTAAACCGAGACCAGTCTCTCAGGCTTTACCGCAATACAAACCCAGATCATTAGGCCCTAAACTAAGATTCCTCCCTCAGGCTTTACCATGTATCCCTCCAAAATCGGTCAAGGGATTCCTAAGCCTTTGGGAATGAAACTTAAGACCACCTTCGTCTTGGATTCCAAATTCCATCCAACAAACTAAAGCTCATAACCAAGATAAACATCCCAACATAGTATGGCATCTGGAAAAAGGCAAGGCTAGGTTGAACACCACCCTCATAACCCGACAAAACCATGTTATCGACAGCAAGAGAATCATACACAAACATGTAAATCCATGCATGTCCAAACCAGCTAGGAAATCACACATGCAAAAGGCTACCTGCAAGTATTCCTATTGAAGCTGCGCGATCCTGCTTTTCCTTCCTTGATCCAAAGCTAGAGTGCTCCAAGAAAACTCTAAGTGACCAAGAGAGAGAGAGTGAGAGAAAGAGAGCTCCACACTTAAACTGACAAAAGAGCTTACACTGACTAAGATCTTGCCAACTGATCCTTAGAAGCCTTTTTATTAATGAGGCCTCTAATTTTTTCATTTTGCATTATTTTCCTTCAATTTCCTCCTCACATGCAACTTGTGACATTTCACCTCCCTTTTCTCCTAATTTCTTTTATTTTCATATATAAATGAGCCAAAAATGCCTTTTTGCCTTTTAATGCCTTTGCCTTATCCTTTTGCCAATTTTCCTTAGCCAAAGCACACATCCAGTGATGCCCACTAGGATGTCTTTGCCCAACATTCAACTTGGAAGATGTGTCCCTTACCCGAGGTATTATATAGATATATATATATATATATATATATATATATATATATATTATATATATATATACACACACATGGAATTTTCACCAGGGCTCTTACAATGATGATCATGATAGACATAATGATGATGATGAGCAATATTTTGGTAGTAGCCCGTGACATTGATCATATAGACTCCATCATGGATGATTGTTGATAAATTGTTATGATGTCTCTTTTCATGTTTATTATCATATGCATCATTTCCATCCACTACCATATTGAGTTATATCATTTTGACTTATATCATTTGGACATGTATTATATGTGTCTACATTATGTATAGTTGGTCATGGACCAACAACTTTGTTTGTTAATAATATAAAAATGCAAGTTATAGTTAAAATAAATTATCTTGTTATTTTATTCCAATGATGTGGTGTGGTTTGTAACCTTAAGAAATCTGAAAGAGCTTTGCTCTGGAAACATCTATGATGTGAATCGGGCCCTCGATTATGTGTAGCTAGTTACGACCAACAATTTTATTTATTGATAATATAAAAATACCAGTTATAGTTATAAAAAAATGTTGTTAGTTGGTATGAATGTCCATTTCCCTAAAAATTCTTTATAAATGGTATGGTATAAAATATTTCAAATGAAATATGACTTACTCTATAATCATATATGTTATTTAAGAGGTATGATATACTTAAACTATTTAATTGAAATAAAAATTAATAAATTAATAAATGGAAGCTATAAAGGAAGCATCTTCAGCTGTTAAAATGGAAGCACAATGCGGCTCTAAAATGGAAGTAAGATTCAACATTAAATTGGAAGCCATACTTGGAGCTATTACTGGCTCTAAATAGGAAGCTAAATTGGTTGCTTAACAGGAAGCAAAATTGGAGGCTAATTTGGAAGCAAATCCTGAAAACTAAAAGGAAGCAAACCCTGAACCTAAAAAAGAAGCAAACCCAGACGCTAAACAAGAAGAAAACCTTCCAACTAAAAGGAAACAAACCATGAAGCTAACAGGGAAGCAAAAAAGGAAGCAACAATGGAATCCAAACTAGAAGCACACCAAAATCAACATTGGAAGCAAAATTTGGCATTACCTAAGAAGCAAAAAAAAAAAAGAAAAAAAAAAAAAGTAGCAAACCAAGAAGTAATAATGGAAGAAATACTAGTTGTAAAACTTGGCGTTACCTAAGAAGCAAAAACAAAAGCAATTCGGGTAGCGAACAAATAATTAGTTATGGAAGCAATATTGGAAATATTGGAAGTCAAACTCGACGTTACGTAAGAAGAAAAAACAAAAGCAATTCGAGTAGGGAACAAAGAAGTAATTATGGAAGCATTATTGGAAGCCAAACTTGGCGTTTCTTGAGAAGAAAAAATAGAAGCAATTCAGGTAGAAAACAAAGAAGTAATAATGGAAGCAATGTTAGAAGCCAAACTTGACATTCTCGAAGAAGCAAACAAAGAAGCTATTTAGGTAGCAAACCAAGAAGCAATAATGGAAAAACTATTAGAAGCAACAAAAGACACTGTAATGGAATTCATATTAGAAGCTAAAGAAGATGCCATAATGGAAGTAAAGCTAGACACAACAAACGGTGCCATATAGGAAGCAAAACTTGATGTTACAAAGGACATTCTGATGGAAGTATAACTTGGCATTAATTAAGAAGCTAAAAAAAATCTAATTTCGATGACATACTAGAAGCAAAACATGAAGCACAACTGGGAGAAAAACTAGAAGTATAGATGGATGCAACAATGGAAGCAAGAATGGAAGAAACAATTTCAGGCGCTATTCCTCACACTATTCCAAGTGATGTTCCCGACACAAATCTAGGCACCCATGTGAACATGCCATTTTTCATCATATTTTATGATGCCTCTCGAAGCCAATTCACACACTAGGAAACATTGGTTTCCAACGCTATTTCCAATGCTAATTGCTCATTTTGTTGTAGTGGTTTCAGAGAGTATACAATTAAACCAAATGAATAAGGGAATAATTGGGACCTTGATCGGGTCAATACTCAATTGTTATAGGTAGGAACTTTTTCCTCTTGTTAGAAGGACCCTCTGGATTTTTTTTGGCTTGAACAAGTGGCTTTAGGATCCTCCTTTTTATTGAAACACTTTGGTGATTCACTAAGGATTCTCTTTTTTAACATGTAGCCATGTGATTGCCTCTCAATCCATAAAATATATATGGATTATGTAGTGTCACCAATTTTTGGATTGCCTTGTGGTGAGATCAAGAGAGATTTTGGAGCTTACGTCAACAAGGTCACAAGAGTAGGTTTATAGTATTGGTGGACCCCGAAGGGTTTTGGGGAAGTTTTGTGGGGCTAAATAGGATCGATTTCCATATTTCATCATTAGGATTGGTTTCGCACAATTCTATCTTAGTTTCGCAACATTCCAAATATTTCGATAAAATAGAGTTATTAACAAGCATAATTTAATTAATTATGCATAAAGTGTTGTTTCAGGTTGATTACTTAGAGAAAGATCTTAGTGTAATAGCTCGTTGGAATTGGGACAAAAATATCTACAAGATCGGATGATGAGAAGAGGCTTTGGGGGACCCGTGTGATCATGGTGGTAGTTTAAGCATTTTATGGAGATATCAAAGACTTTAATTAGCAATAAAAAGTCACTTATTAAATAAAAGGATTTATCTAATGGGTAAATAAAAAGGAGAAAAAGTCACTTGCGAAAAAAGGAGGAATATGCACTAAGTGACTTATCAATAATATAATAAAAAGAGATTTCTATAAGATTGGAGAAGATATGGAAAAATATTATAAAAGGCGAGAGAAGGTCATTTATTAATTTTGGTTAATAATTTTTTTCCATGAAATTTGATTGGGGCGCAAGCAAAGGCTAGATCGAGGGTTTCAGATGAAGCTCTCTAACTTGTTTCGGTGGACATCAATATCCACCCCGGTTGGTTCTCTACAGATATCAGTTGACTTCAAGTTCCACCCTAGTTGGCATGTGGTAAAATCATGCAATTTTTCCATTTTTTCTTCAATTGCAAGTTATTGGGAGACATTTTTTAGTGGGACAAACTGGTTATTATTTCCAGATGTGGAGTTTGGATAGTTTCCCTAGTCATTTGTCGGAGCTGAATAATTTTGGTAGATATCGAGTTTAGTTCTTTGATAGGCTGAACTTGTCTATTTTAGAGGTCGAGTTCCTATTGCATCTGTTGGTGATTATTTCCTTGTGTGATGAGTTGCTTCAAATTTAATATTTATCTCAAGAGTGAATTAATATTGCACTTACTAGAGTATTGTTGTGGCCAAATTTGTCAGTGTGAAGAGGTTGGATTTATCTGTTGGGGATGTGTTTAATTATTGGGATAAGTTTATTTGTTGGAGCCCAATTTATTTACTGGGGCCAAATTTATCTGTTGGGTCCGAGTTTATTTATTTGGCTGAGTTTATTTGTCGGAGACCAGTTTATTTTCTAGGGTCAAATCCATGTTTACTTGTTGGAGCCAATTTTATTGTTGAGGCTAAGTTTACTGGAGCCAAGTTATCTTGGCGGAGAAGCTGAATTGCATTTTCACGTGGAGGCCAAATTCATGATTCTAGGAGGACCGAGTTGCTGACTAAAGGAGTGTTGAATTTATCGAGCTATTTGCTGGAGTTGTATTACAGGTTCTTAGATTGATATTCTCTATGTAAATATCTTGATCAGATTAATACAAGTTTGGTTATGCGTTTAATTTTTCTTCTATAAGTGTTTATTTGTTTTGCATACAAAGTGTTCAAAGAAAAACTTGCAGAGAAAGTGTTTTTCAAAATTCCTAAAAGAAAATATTTAATATTTTTGCAAGTTGTGCTAGCATATTTCAAATAAGGGATATTGCAGATTAGAATACATACATTCCTAAACTTTATGGCCATTCTTACAACATGGAAATATTTTTCCTTGCACACAACTCTTTGGTTTTCCATTGTGATTATAAGTTTGCTTCCTTGTGTTGTCATTGATGACAAGTGTCATTGGTGTCAAAGGGGTTACCTAAGGAAGTGGTAGTATCATTCATGAATCAAAAGAAGCATTATGGAAACTAAATCTTTTGCATACCCTCTTCAAGTGAAGTCAAAAGAGGTGTAAGTTTATTGAGGAAGCGAAATGGTAGCTAGATCTCTTGCATACCCTCATTAGGTAAAGTCAAAAGAGGTGTAAATTTTATTGATTTTTTCACAAGGTTATGATTCTCTAATGAGTTTATGGATAACATGATTGGATAATCCTTATTAAGAACTTTCCAATGGTATATCACACTCTGAAAAAATCCTCTTGGATGAGAAGTTACAACCATTTTAAAATCAACATTGGTTGAGGGCCTAAACTATATGGCAAAACCCATTGGCACCAAATTCGTACAACAATGTGCATCTTTTGGAAAGATTCATAGTTCAATGGTTAAGTCAACGACAGATCACGATCAAACTTGTATGAAGTTTAACATGTGAAAGGTCGAGCATCTTTCTTAGATCCAATGGATATTATGCATGGTTGAAGAGTTTGAAGGGTAGATGGAGTCAAAACTTAAATGGAGTTTAATAGAAGTCCTTGGCCTATCCCATAGTGACACGTGGCAGCTAGTGGTTGGATGACATGGTAGTGACATGTCCCCCTACATAATCAATGATGATGTGGCAACAAATTTGACTTGTCATAGTTTGGTTGGATGAGGTGATTTTGACAAGATGATGTGGCACCTCTAGGGACCTCCACATGGGAGGTCCAAATGGTGGTTTTTGGTCATACAAAAAGTCAAAAATGGGTGACACATGGAACCTCTCATGGGATGTTATATTGCAAGATTATGTCATGCTAACATCATCATGCAAGCAACCATGGAACCATAAAATAGGGTCACGTGGCATGATCACTTTTCCCAAGGAAAGGGGTTGAGCACTAATTTCAAGGTCACATGGTCATGGTCTCGTGGTAAGGTAAGCCCCATATTTTAGGTAACATCATGTTTGAATGAAGGCTACGTTGAACGCTTGTCATCCCCATGGTCGGCTCTAAGGTCAACCATCGAAGGCTTGGGACCACACTAATGTGTATATATATATATGTATATATATATATGTGATTATATATATATTATGTATGTATCTGTGTATGTATATGTATATGTATATGTATATGTATAGGTATAGATATAGGTCTACTTACATATATAATATATATATATTATATTATATATAGTATATATTTATATTGTTATATATAATAAGCATATATATATCTATATACATATATATATAGATCTATATTATTAAATCGATAATTATGTTATATATATATATTATGTATCTATAGTATATATATAGGTGTATTGTAGGTATGTATAGTGTTTATATGATATGTTATTATATTATTATATATATAGTATATATTATTTAATATATATATATATATATATATATATATATGTATATAATATATATATATATATTGGTGTTGAGACTCCAACTAAAAACACACATTCACATCAACGAGAGTTCTATGATTGAGAAATAGGTGAGGGTCTATAGTGGTGGCATGGTTGATTTGTTATGTGACTAGTGTAGGGTTCAACCCTCCAGATGTTTGTATACACTGTGTTGGTGAATGATTCTACGAAGGAGTTGATGCCCATTTTTGTCTTGGGCGTAGCGATTCAAATATGTAAAATAAGTCTCCCCCACAAGTCGTGAATCAATGAGCAGGTTGGTTTTTTTATGTGGTATGGTTTGTTTAGTGCTGGTAGTGGGTTTATCTGGCCAAACTTGGTCAATTTATTTATTTATTTTTACTAGGCGTTATTGGTATGCCAAATTTATCCATTCTATTAAAAAATTCATCATTTTGTAGAGCTCGTAAAGTGTTATTTTGTATAATGCACCCTGATTCTGTCATTCTGTAGAATGATAAGTTTTTGTATAGTTTTATATAGTTCTATATGTTTTTTGGAGGTTTCTAGGGTCATTTTAAGGCCAAATTGAATTATGGAAGAAGCATGCTAATTGGGGTTTAGTGGTGAATAGTCCTAGAGGCAAGAAAAGTGTTGATGATGTATTTTTGATGTTCAGAATTGTTAGACAATTGGCATTGTCTGGATGGATTGTGGCATTTGTTATGTTGGCATTGATACCAAACGAACTAGCATTAAGGCAGAGAGTTTGTAGCCATTTCTCAGGTAGCGGATGGGCTCAAAGTCTACATCGGACCCTTTCCACTGGAAAGTGATTTGAAAGAGATTTCCAATGGTGTGAAGTCTACAAATGGCCTCGTGGATCATAAGTTATTGACTTCCGAAGTTAGTCCTAAGCAAGTTGTAATATCAAAGCAAGCTGGCAGATCAGGACCTCGTGAGGATAGAATATTGGAGGTCGAAATCCCTTATAATTATTTTGATAAAAAATTCTGATTCGATATTGGAGGTTGGAGCACATCGGGACCCGATATCGGAAGCTCAGAGAAGAGGACATATCGGAATATCAGAAGCTAGAGGCCATTGGAACATCGGAGATTGGAGCACATTAGGACCCAATATCAGAACCTTGGAAGGTCGAGGCCATCACAACATCGAAGGTTGGAGCACATTAAGACCCAATATCAGAACCTCTGAAGGTCGAGGCCATCGAAACCTCGTAAGTCCTTATAAATTATAATTCTTTGAAAGTTCAAAGGTTTGTGAAGGAGAAGAAATACAAAGGAAATCATTGAAAAACCAAGAACCGATGGACCCTTTCTCTATCCTCTAATTGGACACATGGCAGTAGGTGATTGGACCTGAGGAGATGATGTAGCAAATGATGTCAGCATGACATGGTTATACGGTGGACACGTGGCAGTTTGATTTGGAATTTTCGGTGGCCTAATGGAAAAAATTAGGGTGACACATCTCACCACTAAGGAGGCACCATGTGGAGTGATGATGATGGCATGTCGTCATCTCAGAGGTCAACAGATCAGAGGTTGGAGTTTTCGTAACTCTTGTCTATTGTTTTATAGAAAAGTTTTGATCTGATAAAGGGACTCCAGTGTGTAATGACACTCGGTCATGAGGACCCAAAGAACCAAAGGCATAGAGGAGATCGAGCACCCAAGTTTTGTGTGATGCCACGTGGGAAATATTTCAAAGGTTGAAACTTTGAAACTCCTCTGTAAATTGTTTTGGAGAAAAGTTACAAAGAAAGGGACTCTGATGCATTGGCGCATGGTCAAGGGGACTAATTTATTGATTTAATTATTATTTGTTCCTATTAATTAATGTTATAAATTAAATAATATTATTAATAAACTAGCCATTTATTATAGCCGTTATAGTATCTCTACATCGATCCCTATTTAAGCTATTTCCATGATCTGCATCTTCATCTTGTCCTGACGATGAACCACACTGGATGGTTTGAAACGTGTTGATAAAAAATTCTCCTATGTGATTTCTACTATATTTTTTTGTTCTTAAATAAATATGGATCACATAAGCTTGATTTCAGAAAGAACCAAGGGTGTAGAGCGAGGCTAGCACCTAAGCGCTATGGAGAAGATCAAAGGTTGAGGATTTCAGAACTCCAATTTAAATGAACTTTGAACAAAGTTACAATGTAGGGAGCTCCAATGTATGTTGGCCATTAGACATAGAAATCCCAAAAGAGCCAAAGGCGAGAGCTATATAGAGGGAGATAGTCCCCCGACAGGAGCATAAAGGCCCTAGCATCTAAACACTAAGCTGGCGGTCTCAGACAACGATCATATGAGAAAGAAAACGATAAGGGGGCTATGCACTAAGGGGATAAAGGGATCAGAATTGTGTGATTTCATAACATTCTTTTAATATAAGTTACGATGAGTTATGGCTTTGATACAACAGTACAAAGTGTTAAAGGATGAATGGGTCGACATCCAGAGAGTAAATGAAAACCAAAGGAGTGAATAGCCATTGTCAAATATCGTTGGGTCAAGGCAGTGAGGACCATGACATGCAAGAGTAGATAATGGAGTCTGTCTCAAGAAGAAGTAAGGGATATCTGATCTTGTTTGCACGCTTCAATGAATTAAGGGAAGAACAGAGCCATGCTAGAGTGCATTCTGAGCTCTGTGATCAATTTAATAAGCATTGGGAGCCTTCCCAGAGTGCACACGTTGAATGAGATTAAATTCTCAACATGGAGGATCACATAGAGAGTTTTTGAAGTGCTCAGGATCCCATCCTCATGTTTAATACAACAACAGAACTCAAGTAGCAGACGCAACAACAATATGGAGGTGTCATATAGAGGTACACTCAGGTAGTGTGGAAACAGGTAATAAAGACAACATTGAGTAAAGTGCAGGAGAGGAACAAAACCAGTTATTTCCATTAAGAAACTGTGGGGAAGACAACATTGTTGTATGTTCCTAATAGAGTAGAGCAAAGTGCATGAGATTTGTGCAACTTGACCAAGTTGTTGGACTGAAGTAGAGCATTGCAAAGAGACCGTGGAATAGAAGGCCGAGAGCAAAGTATATGCAATAGTGAGAAGAGGATAGGGTGTTGCTATGTGAGGTCGAGAGAGCCTGTGGAACAGTAGAGGACCAAGAGCAGAAGTATATTTCTGTAGTGAGCTAGATTGTTATTTCTCTATATATGTATTTGCCTCTGTTTTTAGTTTGAAAATTGTATGAAAGGTAGAACAATGGCTAGAGCAGGTGGTGGCCTGCATTCATAAGAGTTTGGTGCCTCTTGGTAAGTTTCTATCTTAAGGGGGTCGATGCCTCTTGTGAGTGGGTGCTCACAATTAAACTGATGTAATTAAGTAGATGCTTAATTTACATCAGAACAACAAACAAATTAGTGATTTTCTCCCTTTGGTTTTCCACGCAAACATATCCGTGTCAATATGTGTGTGTTTTTCATGTGATGGATTGTATGTACATGTGAATGTCTTATCTTGTTGTTCATTTGTATTATGTATGAATCCTCTCATAAGTAACATACACTAGAGGAAATAACTAAATACATATCCATAAAAAGTTTTAAGAACCTCACTATTACTGATTCACCCCCCCCAGTAATTCCTTATTTCAACACTTGGTATTAGAGCCAGGTTCCTTCAGGAACAGTCTAACCACTAGAAGGCAAGAAATTCAAGATGATTACTCAAGCATGAGACTAGCCTTTGATGGGACAAACTATGCCTTTTGGAAAGTTAGGATGGAAGCCTGTCTCATATCCCTAGGAGTTGATGTTTCGAGATTTGTACTAATAGATTATGATGTACCTGATGTCCCTCCCACTGATGCATATGGTAAAAAATTGTATGGAAATAATACTAAAGCTAAGAATTCCATTATCTTTGGCCTTAGTCAATCTGAACTCGTAAAGATTATCCACTGTAAGTTTGCCAAGGAAGTGTGGGTGAAGCTCAATCAAAGTCATGAAGGAGATGACAAATTCTAGTAGGCCAAACTTCAAACTTTTAGAATGAGGTTTGCAAGTTTAAAAATGAGTGAAGAATAAAGCATAGTAGAATGCTTCCTCAGAGTTGATTAAGTAACTAGTATGATTAGAGGATTTGGTGAAGAAGTCAAGGAAGATATGATTGTTCAAAAAGTATTAAGATCCTTACCCACAAAGTCTCAGCTATTGAAGAAATGGCTAATTTAAAGGATCTCAAGATGGACCAGTTGCTTGGTATTCTCACGGCCTATGAGACGAGAGTAGGAAGATAGAATTCTGAACCTAAGGAGGTAGCGTTAAAAGTATCCATGAAGGTCAAGAAGAATAAAGATCATTAAGGTTTCTCCAACTATGAATCTGATCACGAGTTGGCTCAATTTGCCAGGAAACTGAAGCGTGGCTCAGGAAAATATAAAGGGAAGTATCATTTTAAATTCTTTGATTGTTGGAGAGTTGGTCATTTCTCATCCAAGTGCCCTTACAAAGAAAGGATTGAAAAGGAAGATGATCATAAATTTAGGAACAAATCTCAAAAACATCACAACAAGAAGTTCTATAAGAAAAAGGGGTTCTACTCCAAAGAGGATAGTTCAACACCAGAGTCAGACAATGAAAACTCTTCATAAGATGATTCAGATAAGTACTTACTTACGACATTTGGAGCAGACTCCAAGAAACAAAATATTACTCATTCTGAAGAGGAAGAAGAAGAATTAGGAATAATGGACTTTGAAGGGGAACTCATTAGTGCTCTTGATGCGTTAAATAAGGCTAGGAAAAAGAAGAGTGAGTTAAAAGAACAACTGCAACATGTTGAAGAAGGTATGCACAACTTAGACAATGAAGAACTTCTTTATAAAAAAGAAAAACTTGAAGAAGCCATTAAAAGAAAAGATAGTTTAGCCCTTCTACTAGAAGAAAAACAGGGAACATGTGAGAGACTAGAAGAAGAGGACACACATTTAAAACAAGAGTTGTTCAAGGTCCATAAGGAAACAATCACAAAAATATGCAAAGATTAAATTTTGTCCTTGAAAGTCAAATTAGAAGAGGCTAAGAAAAATGAATAATTTTCTTCGTGATTTGATCCATGAATGGGAAGAAAATTGTCAAAGTCTCGAGGCTGAGGTCGTCTCCCTGAGAACAAATCTTGAGAGAGTGGATACTGAGAAAGGTCTAAATGAAAAATTTACAGAAGGCACAAGAAAGCTAGATCAGATTCTAAACAGTCAAAGGTATTCAAGAAACAAAACAAGTCTAGGATACTCAAGAACACAAGAATCTTCTATGGGAAAGATAAACTTTAGGTCCATAGGATTTGAGGAACCGTAAAGCTATGCAAAGAAGCTTCAAGAAAGAATCAATGAAGAAAAAAGGGCAACAAGGCAAAGAGGATATCATCACTGGAATAATAACTCCATCCACCCCAAGGAGCCACACCAACGAAGAATGAATCAATCAACCAAACAAGAGAGGTACCTACATGCACAAACTCATAAACCTTCCAACAATAGGTACACTTATTTATTTTATGGTTATTTTTATAAGTGTCACATTTTTGGGCATAAGGTCGTTGATTGTAGAAGGATCAAATTTGAAAGAGATGAAAATCCTAGATATAATAACTATCATAATTTTAGATCTCAAATCTCTCTTCTTAAATATTGAAATGCCTTCGCTCTCGTGTTAATTGATGTTGAGTGTTTCAAATTTAATAATTTCGGGCATAGGGAAAGTGAGTGTAGAAGCAGGTTCGAGTACCTATCTATGTCCTAGAATATTCGACAACCAACTTCTCAAAAGGATAAGTATGTTTGGAAATGAAAAATTGAAAAGATCATGCAATGTGGACTTTCTATATCCGAACATAACTAAGAGAACAAATGGTATGTGGATAGTGTTTGTTCCAAGCATATGACTTGGGATAAGAACAAATTTCTATCCCTAAAAGAAAAAGATAGAGGGAACAATGTCACCTTCGGCAACAATGCCCCAATAAGAATTAAGGGTAAAGGCATAGTTAGTATGGATCAAAAGACAAAAGCTCAAAATGTGTTGTACATGGAAGATCTCAAGCACAACTTGCTCAATGTAATCCAGATGTGTGATAATGGCTATGATGTGATATTTTGATCCAAGGACTATGAGATCTGAAATGAGAAAGATGGAAAGCTTGTGGGAAAAGCAAGCATAACTCACAATAATGTATATGTGTTTGATGACTCCAGAGTAATCTGTTATTTAAGAAAAATGAATGAAGCACGGTTGTGGCACAAGAGTCTTGGTCACATGAATTTTGACAGTTTGATTAGATTCAACAAGCTAGGAGCGGTGCGAGGTTTTCCAAGACTGTCAAGGCCTAATAATTCAATATGCAAGTCATGTCAATTTGGTAAGAAAACTAGGAACCATTTCAAGTCAAAAGAGTTCTATTCATCTAGACCACTGGATCTAATTCACACAGATATCTGCGGCGCAACTAGAGCAAAAAGCCTAAGAGGAGAATGGTATTTTATGTTGCTCATTGATGATTTTACCAGGGCCACTTGGATCGTGCTCTTAAAAGAAAAATCCTAAGCATTTAAGCATTTAAATTTTTTTAAAGCTCAAGTAGAAAATGAGAAAGATTTAAATATCAAATGCTTAAGATCAAACAAAGGAGGAGAATACATTTAAAGAGAGTTGGAAGAATTATATGAAGAGCATGGCATTAGGAGGCAATATTCTGTGGCTAGAACTCCACAACAAAATGGAGAAGTTGAGAGAAAGAATAGAACAATCTAGGAAATGGCAAGAACTATGATGGATAAAGCACATGTATCCCACATCTTCTGGGAAGAAGCAACACAAGAAACAATGTACCTATCAAGCATAACACAACTAAGGCCTAATAGTGATAAAACTCCCTATGAGTTGTGGAAGGGAAGACTTGCATCAGCTAAACACTTCAAGGTGTTTGGAAGAAAATGTTTTATCAAAAGGAATGATAAAAATCCCATAAAGTTTGATTCATGCGTTGATGAGGGTATATTACTCAGGCACTCTGCTCAAAGTAAAGGTTATAAGTGATACAACAAATGGACAAAGAGGGTTGAGGATTGAATTGATGTAGTATTAGATGAAATAGCTTCACAACTTGAGTCCTCCAAAGGTAACATGAACTCAAATGGAGAAGAAAGTTCAGACATTAGGCCCTCATATTAAGATGAAACAAATCTAGATAATGAAGACATGGAAACGAGCACAACTCCAAGGTCCAAAACACCCTCCAGGTATGTACAAAAACAACATCTTGAGAGTCAAATTCTTGGAGAGCAGAGACTTGGTGTTCAAAACAGGAGGAAACTTGTTGGTAGTTCAAGTTGTGAAAACCTTGCTCTACTCTCTCAAATTGAGCCTAAAAATCTCATCTAGGAAAGTGAGGACAAGTTCCGGGGGAGAGCTATGAATGAAGAACTTGATCAAATTGAGAAGAATGACACTTGGGAGCTTGTTCCAAAACCCAAAGAGAAAAAAGTCATTGGAACAAACTAGGTTTTCAAAAACAAGCTAATTGACTAGGGTCAAGTAATTAGGAACAAGGTTCCTTTGGTCTACAAAGGATATGCCCAAATAGAAGGGGTAGATTTCGAGGAAACCTTTGCACCAGTAGCAAGACTGGAAGCTATCAGAATGTTTCTTTCCTTTGCCAGTCATAAAAATATCACAGTATATCGAATGGATGTGAAGTATGCCTTTCTCAATGGAGATCTGGAAGAAGAGGTTTATATTGAGCAGCCAGAAGGATTCACTCTCATCGAAGATAAAGAGTTTGTGTGCAAACTGAAAAAGGCCTTATATGGACTCAAACAGGCTCCTAGAGCTTGGTATGCAAGACTGGATTGATACCTTCAGCAATAAGGCTTTAAGAAAGGTATTGTAGACAACAATTTATACATAAAGTCTGAAGGTGATCATCTATTAATTGTAGTAGTATATGTGGATGACATAATCTTTGGCAATGACATGGAACAATTGGGACATCAATTCACAAACTGTATGTAGATAGAGTTTGATATGTCCATGATCTGAGAGTTGTCTTTCTTCTTGGGACTAAAAAATTCTTAGTCTCAAAATGGAGTGTTTATCTCCCAATCCAAGTACCTACGAGCAACTTTGAAGAAGTTTGGGTTGGAAGATTGCAAGCCAATTAGCACACCTATGGTTACAGGCTGCAAATTGTGCAAAGAAGATGAGACACCATTGGTAAATTAATACAGATCCATGATAGGAAGCTTGTTGTATCTCACAACTTTGTGACTAGACATCATGTAAGCGGTGGGTCTTATGGTCAGATTTCAAGCTTTCCCTCATGAAAGTAATGTGATCGATGTCAAAAGGATTTTCAAATATCTTTAAGGGACAACGGATTATGGACTGGTATGCTAAAAGAAGAGAGTTTAAGTTGAAGGCCTACACTAATGTTGATTGGGCAGGCATTATTGATGACAGGAAGAGCACCTCAGGTGCAACATTGTTTTTGGGAAATTGCTTAGTGTCATGGGTTAGCAAGAAACAAGCCTCCATTTCTTTATCATCTACTGAAGTAGAATATATTGTAGTTGCCACTTGTTTCTCGCAAATTCTATGGATGAAGCATACCTTAAGGATATTAAGGTAGATTTGACTGATCCTATTCCAACCATGTGTGATAATACAAGTGCCATTAATATATATAAGAATCATGTCATGCATTCCAAGACCAAACACATCAATATCAAGTTCCATTTCTTAAGAGGAAACGTTGCAACCAATGTTGTTAGACTTGAATATGTGGCCACTAAAGACCAACTTGTGGATACATTTACTAAGCCACTAGCAAGAGATCCCTTTGAATATCTTAGGCAACAGATAGGGGTTGTAACTCCTCCTCCCAAATGACTCAACTATAACGTGTGTTGGAAACTACTCAACATATGGGATCAATTGAAGAGTAGGTTGCAATGGTTTAGGGGAGTATTTAAGGGCATCCTTTGCCATTGATGCCAAAGGGGGAGAAGATTACCATGGAGAAGAAAAACAATGAAGAAGACCATTCCTGGTTTTAAGGGGAGCTTATGTTGTTGCCATCAATGCCAAAGGCAGAGATTGTTGAACATTTGGCATTGTTTGGATGGCTTGTGGCATTTGGTATGTTGGCATTGATGTCAACCAGACTAGCATTGAGGCAAAGAGTTTGCAACCATTTATTATGTAATAGATGGGTTTAATGCCTACATCAGACCCTCTCCACTGGAAAGTTCTCTGAAAGAGATTTCCAATGATGTGTTGAAGTCTGCAAATGGCTTCGTGGATCAAACATTATTGACTGTTGAAGTTAGTCCTAAGCAGGTCGTAATATCAGAGTAAGTTGGAAGATCATGACCTCGGGAGGATAAAATATCAGAGGTTAGAATCCCTTATAATTCTTTTGAGAAAAAATTATGATCCAATATTGAAGGTCGAAGCACATCGGGACCCGATATTGGAACCTCAAAGTAGAGGGCATATTGGAATATTGGAAGCTGGAGGCCATAAGAACATTGGAGGTTAGAGCACATCGAGACCCTATATCGGAACCTTGGAAGGTCGAGGCCATCAGAACCTCAGAAACTTGTAAATCCTTATAAATTGAAACTATTTGAAAGTGTCGAGGTTTACGAAGGAGAAGAAATACAAAGGAAATCATTGAAAAACCAAGAACCGATGGACCCTTTCTCTCTCCTCCAATTGGACACATGTGGCAGCAGGTGATTCACCTTGAGCAATTGACATAACAGATGGCGTCAACATGACGTGGCTGTATGGTGGACATGTGGTAGTTTGATTCGCCATTTTCGGTAGCCTAATGGGGCAAATCTGAGTGACACATATCACCACTAAGAAGGCACCATGTGGAGTGATGACAACAGCATGACATCATCTCAGAGGTCGACATATCTAAGGTTGGATTTTTCGTAACTCCTATCTAATTGTTTTATCGAAAAGTTATGATCCGATAAAGGGGCTCCAATGTGGAATGGCACACGGTCGTGAGGACCCAAAGAACCAAGGGCGTAGAGAAGATTGAGCACCCAAGTGTTGTGTGATGCCATGTGGGAAGTATTTCAGAGGTTGAAACTTCATAACTCCTCCGTAAATTATTTTGGAGAAAAGTTATGATGAAAGGGGCTCCGATGCATTAGCGCATGGTCAAGGGGACTAATAGAATGAAGGGTGTAGAGTGAGGCTAGCACCTAAGTGCTATGGAGAAGGTCATAGGTATAGGATTTCAAAACTCTACTTTAAATGAAATTTCAAGAAATTTACGATGTAGGGAGCTCCGATGTATGTTGGCATCTGGATGTAGAAACCCAAAAATAACCAAGGTCGAGAGTTATACAGAGGGAGATAGTCCCCTGATAGGAGCATAAAGGCCCTAAAACCTAAGCACTAAGCTGACGGTCTCAGGAAGTGGTCATATGAGAAAGAAAACGATAAGGGGGCTAAGCACTAAGGGGCTGAAGACATCAAAATTGTGTGATTTCGTAATGTTATTTTAATATAAGTTACGATGAGTGATGGATATGATACAACTAGTACATAGTGTTAAAGGATGAATGGGTCGGAAACTAGAGAGTAAATGGAAATCAAAGGAGTTGGTTGATGGAGTGAATGGCCATTGTCAAATATCGCTGGGTCAAGGCAATGAGGACCACGACATGCAGGAGTAGATAATGGAGTTTGTCTTAAGAAGAGGGGATCTCTGATCTTATTGGCATGCTTCAACAAATTAAGGGAAGAAAAAAAGCCATGCTAGAGTATATTCTGATCTCTATGATCAATTTAATAAGCACGGGGAACCTTTCCAGAGTGCGTAGGTGGACTAAGATTAAACTCTCAACATGGAAGACCACACAAAGAGTTGGTGAAGCACTCAGGAGCCCATCCTCATGTTTAACACAACAACAAAACTCAAGCAACAAACACAACAACAATATGGAGGTGTCATAAAGAGGTATGCTCGGGTAGTGTGAAAACATGCAACAAAGACAAAATTGAGTAGAGTGTAGCAAAGGAACAAAACTAGTGATTGCCATCGAGCAACTATGGGGAAGACAACAATGTTGTATGTGTTGAAGAGAGTATAGTAGAGTGCATGAGAGTTGTGCAATTGGACCAAGTTATTGGACTGAAGTAGAGTGTTGCAGAGAGAATGTGGAATAGAAGACCGAGAGCAGAGTATATGTAGTAGTGAGCAGAGGATAGGGTGTTGCTTTGTGAGGCCGAGAGAGTCTATGGAATAGTAGAGGACCAAGAGCATAAGTATGTTTCTGTAGTGAACTAGATTGGTATTTCTCTGTATATGTATTTGCCTCTGTTTTAGGTTTGAAAATTGTATGAAAGGTAGAAGAGTGGCTAGAGCAGGTAGTGGCCTACATTCATAAGAGTTTGGTGCCTCTTGACAAGTGGGTGCTCATAATTAAACTGATGTAATTAAGTAGATGCTTAATTTACATCATAAAAACAAATAGATTGGTGATTTTATCCCTTTGGGTTTCCATGTAAAAATATCGGTGTCAATATGTGTATACTGCTCATGTGATGGATTATATGTACATGTGAATGTATTATCTTGCTGTTCATTTGTATTATGTATGAATGCTCTCATAAGTAACAGACAATAGAGTAAAGAACTAAAGACATATTCATAAAAAGTTTTAAGAACCTGGCAATTTCATCAGCTTCTCTATTTTGGTGCCTTTTGACATGGAAGAACCTAACTTCATTTAACTTGAGAAGAAGTCGCTTAATTCTTTGAATGATCCCATCAATTTGTGAGGAGGTCAATTGATTTTTTGTTTTTATAGTGCAAAGAGGGTTATTTGAGAGTTCCTAGAATCATAATACATTATGAGTTTAAATTGCTTACGAGTTAAAAGTTGTGGTAGACTGCCAATACTTTTGCTTAATTGTTATTAGTTTTTTTAATGCCTTAACTAAAGGATTATGTTAGTTTTGCTTTGGGTCATATATAACCCCTCGACCTTGTTGCCCCTTCAATTATTAATTTTTAGATAAAGAATGTTTTTGGATGAGATCACATCAAATTTTTGGGACCGACATTTCGAACCCTCCATTATGGTTTGTCATTAGGGCAAAAGTGGAGTACCTGATCTAACATTAACAATATATAGGCGGAGATGCTTCAGAAAAATCAAGGAAAAACAAATTGATCTATTAGAAAGCCAAAGAATAAAATAAGATAAAAAATTAAATAAATATAAAAAATTAATACGTTATAAAGTCAAAGTAAAATAAATAAATAACTAAATTGATAATTTAAAAGATAAAAAAATCCTAATAAATCAAATAAAATTAGAAAATAAAAAATAGATATGAAAGGATAATACTACAGATTTAATATTAGAAAAAAAGAATAAACAAACATAAAAAAGTCAAGGAAAAATAAAATCAATAAATAATTCAAATTTAACCATATCTCTTAAAACCATCCAAATATAAATAAATCAAATAAATGAATTTCAACTATCGAAAAGAAAATAGAATTAAATTTTTATATGACTCATGATTATGATAAAGTTTTAAAATGTTATTAGAACTATTAAGTAAAAATACCTACCTTGTGAAACACCTTAATTTTATATTTTAATTAAAACCCATCTTTATGAGTAAAATTTCTTAATCCCCTCAATGTTATTGGAGTGTTACATTTTCTTTGACAACCAAAATGAATAATATTCCAATACCAAAGGGTAATTTACTAAATACTTCAATGTGATATATTATATATTAATAAAACATCAACTTTACAAGTGTGGTTATTGGCCACATATTATTTATAATGAAATGATTTAACATTACATGAATTAAGAAAAGTTTTTTGGTAAAAATTACATAAAAGAATTTTTTGGTAGTTGTGTTTCGAACCAATTTAGTCTTGATAATGAACCACACTTGTTGGTTTGATAATGAACCACACTTGTTGGTTTGAAACACGTCGGCCAAAAATTTCTCTTATGTGATTTCTACCGAAAGACTTTGCTTAATTCATTATGGATCACAGAAGCCTGAATTCAGAAATTACATGAGTTATTAGTGCACAATGCTAATAATATATTAAAATAATTTCTGAGTTATTAGTGTACAATGCTAATAATTTCTGAGTTATTAGCATTGTAAAGTAATAACTCATGTAATTTCTATATTCAGGGTTCTGTGATCCATAATGAATTAAGCAAAGTCTTTCGGTAGAAATCACATAAGAGAAATTTTGAGAAATTTTTGGCCAACATGTTTGGAACCAACAAGTGTGGTTCATCATCGAGACTAGATGAAGAGGCAAACCATGACAACGGCTTAAATAAAGAGCAATGTAAAGACATAAATTCAAGTAACGACTATATTTGAACAATAATATTTAAATTATCATATTAATTTATTAATATATTAAAAAACAAATATTATTAAATAACGACTATATTTAGTTTTTGAAAAATAATATTTAAATAATAATATTAGTTTATTAAATGCCACCATAAATTAATGTATATGCTAATAATATATTAAAATTAATTTATGTATATGCTAATAATATATTAAAATTAACGTTTCATAAGTTTATATATATATATTTTGTTTGTTTGTTTGTTTGTTTGTTTGTTTGTTGATGTTATAAAAGAACATACAATCCATATCACCACATGGAATTAATGTTAAAGAATTGCACAATTAAATTTAATATAATTCTTCAAACATTATGACATAAATATACACAAAATAATATTTTCTATATGTAACAATTATGAACAACCAAATCTATTTTAACTTTAGATATACTAGGTTTATATTTTAAGAAAAAGATTTGATCTTTCTAGACATTTGGTAAATCCAGAGTTAAAATAAATCTAGACTAATAACGGCTAAATAAACCATATTATAAAAAAATACTATAAAATAAACCCATAAATTAATTTAATTAAAAAAAAATTACCACATCTCTACCATTCTTAACCATAATTTTAAAATTAAATAAAAATACAACCAAAAAAATACAATACTTTATTAACATCTTCTTAAACCACCCCTTACATATAATATAACAACTATAAATATAATTAAAATAAATAAATAATAATAATGCTCAAACTCCTGCTAAAAATAATGATTAAAAAATAAAATGGTCCTATTAACATCTGCTCAAACCAATTTCAGTTCTTTAAACTTTTTTATTAAAAAAGCCAACGAGAAAATCGACCACCCTTTTGAACCCCTCACCCAAAAAAACATATGCCACCCTTTTGAACCCCCCTCACCCAAAAAAAAATATGGCACCCTTTTGAACTCAAAATATAAAAAAAAAATTGCCTGAAATTACAGAAATCAAAACACTTTCTTATATCGAACAAATGCACAATGAATCAAACAATATAAATATTAGTTTTGGAACCATAAAACAATTTAATCAAACATAGCATTACTCATCTAAAAGTTGATGTATTCTTTTTGAACCATAAAACAGTTCTATAAATCATACCATTAGTCATCTAAAAGTTCATGTAAAATCCTGAAAAAACCTCGTACAGTATAACCAGGGAGAAACAAGAAACAAGGCTAAAGTCCTCGACCTTCAGGTTCAACGAGACAATGGGGCTTAGGGGTTTTAGGGTTCTCAGAAATTCTTCGCAGCTCTGTTCTTCAAAATTGTTTCGATTGAGCCATGGTGTTTCCTGTGTGGAGTCTTCACTGTTTCCTTCAACTTCTTTCGACCATGGAGAAACGTCCATTTACGGACCCGTTGGATTGTGCTCTGCGAAATACACTACAACAACAACGGTAAGTTGCATTGTAGCTCTTTCAAGTTTCAACATCTTCTGATAAGGGGGGTTCACCCTAACTGCAAAAAAAAAGTGTTTAGAGAAAGAAGAGGTATTGCTTTTCTTTTCTGTAGAGATTATGATGAAGAAGATAGAATCAACCAATGCAGTTTTGGAAGAAACTGCAAAAATTATAGTGTGCTGTAGAAATCAATCATGATTTTCTCCCGCATTTCAGTCATTCAAAATCTTTTTTAGTGTGCTGTAGAAACCAATCAGGGCTTCCTCCGGCCTTTCAGTCATGATTGGTGTGTTCTAGAAAATTTATTCTTACAATTCCATCTCCCTGCATCTATTTTAGTTTTGGCCCTTCCAGATTTTCACAAAGAGGTCGAGTGTGATATCTCAGCTTTGTCTCTTAGCGGTATTCTAAGTCAAGCAGGACATCTGGTAGCTCATAAAGTTACAAATTTAACAAAGCAAGAGAGAATATTGCTCTTGTACAATTCTATAATCTTCAGATCATTGGAAGCATTATCCAGTGCCTAGCGAGTGCATATTGAGTGTGATATCTCAGGTTTGTCTCTTAGCGTCATGCTAAGTCAAGCAGGACATCTTGTAGCTTATCAAAGCTATAAATTTACCAAAGCAAGAAAGAATATTGCTCTTATACAATTCTATAATCTTCAGATCATTGGAGGCATTATCCAGTGCCTAGAGAGTGCATATTGTACACAGATAGTCAAGCTCTGAAGTATATGCGGAGCTGCAAACAAAAGACAAGTTAACTGCGGATTGTGCCAAACAGTGGATTTGCTAGCAAAACGTCACCTTTTTATTTATCAAGCACAAGACGGGAAAGGTTAATGTTTTGAAAGATGCATTGAGTGGATGAAGGATGCTACTGGATTTAATAACTTACGATGTATACCAGGATGATCCAAGCTTCGGGGATTGTTCGAACTTCGAAGGCAGCAAAAACCTACTTAGACGGTATGGCACATGAATATAACATTTGTTTGAATACAAGAAATGCATATCTTTGATTATATGGCTCATGAAAGATTTTTATTTCATGGGAAGCAGTATTGTGTTCTTAAGGGTTCAATCGGGGATAGCTATAATACCCAACTTTTGGAGGAGAATTGTTAATACCAAGCATGGCTAAAGAGGTTGCCAAATATGTGGATAGCAGTCATTTAGCTAGTTGTCAAGTGGGAACAATGATTATACCGATCCTTGTCAGTCGCAACTAACTAATGGCAAGTTGCAACACGTAAGAATAGATTTTGTGTTGGCGCCACCTAGATCTCTAAGAGGTAATGACACTAGTGATTATAGTATTATACCTATTTTGGATAGTTTCTCCAAGGTGGTGCAATTTACTGTGAGTAACAAACGTAGAGATGCATCTGATATTGCAATAATTTTCTTCAAAGAAGTGGCTCAGTAGCAGGGATCATTCCTCTCTATTATCTCTAGCAAAGACACAAAACTCTTGGGTTGTTTTTGGTGGATGTCGTGGAATATTAGGAGGTTTAATGAGATGTTGAGTCCAAGCTAGACCAAAACAATGGGACTTGATGCTTCCTTGGATGGCGTTTGTTCTTAATAATTTTCCAACTATAGCACATGATACTCACCATTCAATGTAGTATATGGACACCCTTTGAGAGGCGTAATAAAGTTGCAAACTATGTCTTTAGATGTTTTGAAACTCTTCATGCAGGTCAAAGACATTGAACTTTGAAGAGCATAATGAATCCTACAAGGATAGGGCTGATAGTTAGAGGAGACTAGCATTTTCAAATTGGAGATATGGCAGTTATTTATGAAAAGATGAATCTAAAGACTGATAGCATAATTGAAAGACAAAGTAATCATAATTTGAAGGTGAAGAAATTTCACCGTTGTTAAATCAGGAGGAAATTGGGCAACACTGCTTATGAGACAAATTTGGTAAAGGAGTTGATATCTCTCATATTTTCAATATTCTTGATGTTTATGATTACCAATATGAAAACATGCACTAGAGTAATGATATAGAGATGGAACAAGAATTGATGTTGCTTAATTGCTGACCCAAAAATACAACAATTAGTAACGTTGCACAAGTTTTCAGATTGTGGGAATGTTTCGAACATAAGTTTCTTCAATGACTAGAAGTTTTGCCCAAATTTGCAGGAAATGACAGGTTGTGAGTGACAATAATGTATATGTAAACAATTAAGAGAAGAAAAAAGTAAACTTAAAATTGCTTGAGGCTGGCATAAATGATCAACTAACTCTTTTAGCCTTTGATTTCATGCATTAAATTCATAAAAATATCCAATTCATTCTCATTTGTAAAAATAAGGCCAAGTCAAAATGCATTTACACTTTCAAATTGAAATGTTTCCCACTTACACTTTGGACTTTAGAAGTGATGAAATAGAAAGTATAATGAAGTTATCCTTGACTCCTGTCTTTGATACTATCAGGGTGACTGTAGTGAGCCAGTAATTTTTTTTGCCCTAGTTGACCCTTTCAATAAAAAATCCTGTATCGTATGCAACCAGATAATGACAGACTAAACAGATGCAATTAATAGTATTGTGATTATTGGCTCACAGTATAACTCTACAGTCTGTTAAATATGTTCGCAATGACATAAATGCAACAACAACGCTAAAGAAAATTGTCACTGTGTAATTAACATTCACTATTAATAGTCCAAATCTAATCACAGATTACAACCAAGATACCTGTATTCTAACAAAAAACAAACAGTACATCAACATATGGACCAGCGCCCATTGATAGACCACAATAGTTCAACAGAAAGCAAAAACTGAATTTGACCTGTGAATAAACTAATTTTAATAACCAACACAATTATGTGAAAATCGACTCTGTGAGATGAATTCAGAATTCTTCAGAACACAGGCTTTAGGAGGTGATTCTAACCACAGAGATGCCTTCGCCTTTTCACAAGGAGGTATTCCTTTCATGGAGGGAACTGGTTCCCTGCCACAGTTAGACTTGTATTCCAATCAGCTCACATCAGCAACATGGAATCACTTCAATATTTCGTTTTGTCACCGAACCTAAATATGGATCCCTGCTTAGCCACTGGGTCTGTGATCTAGAACAGTGCCAGCCGCTTCAGAAATTTCGTAAGACCACAAGTTTCACAAATTATGCTGGGATTGACCCTCGTTGGGCCTCAGAATCTTTTGATCTGGCTCAGGATAATACAATTCACCTCAGAACCTTCGTAAAACCTCAGAATTCGCCCGTACAAAGTATTTCGCTCTGTCTCAGGAAGATAATTACGAATTTTCCTCCAACATTAGTTTTCTGAAGATCCATGCTTCTGTTCATACTCAGCGAGATTATTCGTCCATAATGTGGCATCCGACAATTATAAAAAGGTTGATGTCAACTGCCAGAATTTACTCCCAACCTATTCCAGTTGAACTTTGCTCCGCTACAGGGAAACTATGCAAGGGCTTTCGATCTGAACCAGGTGATTAACCTCAGCCAAAACTTCGCTCTGTCCTAAATCAACTCAGAGAAAATTCGTCAGCCTTGGCCCCTAATGTGCTTCGAATGTCCTTATCTTAGACTCCTCTATGATTATCATTCATTGCTTCTTGTATAGAGAAAATCCCTGTGCCAGAACAAGATAAAAGGATGAAGATAAAAAGAGAATTTTATTAACTAGGGTTGAATCTTTCACCACCGAAATTGATAGGAGAAAAGGGGTCTTAAAACCTTCAGAGCCTTAGGCTAAAATAAACAGAGATAAATGATCCAATCCAATGATGATCCAAAATGAATATATCCCTCTCATATTTATAGATTTCCTAGAGGGGTCTTTCCTGTTGAGAAATCTAGGGGCAACAAGTGTAGGTGATTTCTCTTCCTTTAATAACTGCTTGTGATGTATATTTACTTGATTAACTTCTTCTTCCATTATTATTATTAGTGTTTTCTATCATCAAACAACTACCAAATCATAAAGAACAATGAGACAATAGGACACAAGATATAGGCAACCAGCCAGGACCAAAACCTCTCCAATTGAGAGGAAAACCCACCAAAATCATTCTCTTCTTATAGAACTTTCAATTGATGAATTCCAAGACCTATAACCCTTGGCCAAGACCCTTCAAGACCAAGTCATCCTTCCTTCTTGATGAGGTTTCCTTACACAACTTCCAACAACAAACTTCGACCTTCCAGCAACTTCGACCCCAACAACAATTTTTGCAACTTCGACCTAGCATTTTTAGTAACTTCAACCTAGCAGCTTCACAACTACGACCTTGATGCAGCATCAGTAGTTTCAACTTTCGACCTAGCAACTTCACAACTTCGATCTAGAGGTAGCTTCACAACTTTGATATTGTAGCTTCACAATTTTGACCTTGTAGTTTCACAACTTTGATCTTGCAACTTCACAATTTTGACCTTGTAGCTTCACAACTTTGATCTTACAACTTCATAATTTCGACCTTGTAGCTTCACAACTTTGATGCAACTTCAAAATTTCGTCTAGCCCAAAAACAGTAGAAACCCTAACGAAAGAGAGGCCCAAAAACTTTGATCTTGATATTCTTCTTCTTCTTCATCCTTTTCCAGCTTCTATCTTGAGGAGATCAAACTTGCTTGAGTGAGTGCGCAAATGAGGTCGAATTCCTTATTATTTATAGGCTTGTGAAGGGTACGAATTGCTATTTGTTGATTTGGAGTAGTATCGGATGTGCTCTAGCCATTAAAATTGGTGGAGAGGCTAAAGCACATGAGATCTCCAAGATCCAGAAATGGTTTGGGCAAATTCTAACCGGTTTGGGAGATATTAAAATAATTAATATTTTTAATGGAGTTCCTAAGTCTAAACTTAGGAAAAATAAAATATTAATGGGTATTAATATAAAAATGGGTTAGAAGGTTCCAAAAGTCATGGATCAAGCCAAATCTAATCTTAGCTGTTGATTAGAGATTTAATCTCGGGCATTGATGGGCCAACGAGAAAAGTATAAGAGGAGGCTTGAGGGTCAGTTGGAGAATACACCAGAGTGATCAGTCATTCATTTTGCTAGAGCGAGGTTGCTAAGCAAAGTTGAATTAGTGATCAACAGCGAGGGGCAGTGAGTACAAGGCAGAGAGGCAAGGATAATACTGGGAGACCAACACAGAAGCAGAGAGAGCGAGAGCAACAGTCAGTGCAGGCTACGCAGAGCCCAGCAGAGGCAGCGCAAAGCCTAGAGAGATTGCGTCATCCATGCAGAGGGCAGAGGGAGTGACGCAAAGGCTCCCAGAGGTTACGCAATGCCTCAGAAGGCTGACGCAGAGGGTTTTGGGGCTAATGTAGGTCAATAGGAGGCTGACCCAGTGGCCAGAAGGGCCAACTCTGAGCTTCAGTTGTGTCGGAGAGGGTTTCGTGGGACAAGTTTTTTGAATACCTGTATCCAGATATAGAGATATTGCTGTCGTATATTTTTCTCTATCGGGTAAGCTGGTTTAGGCACCCAGGTGTACTCAGATAAACTGCATAATAATATAACCCTCTGAATAGTTGCACCGATTTTCCCACATTGGGTTTTTTCATGGATATTGGTCCAAAAGAATGGTGTCACTTGTGTGCTTGTTTTCTTTCAGTTGATGATGTGTAGATGTTGATGCTGTACTTGTGTTTATTTTCAGTATTTACATGGTAAATAACTTGTTAAGTAATTAAGCAAGTAGGTGAAATAAACCAGATAGTACAGGAAGAATTTCTAACGTGTTAGACTTAGAAATTCTAACATGGTATTAGAGTGTGGTTGCAAATCACCGGAAAACTGAAGGCATTAGCTGAGTAGAGCGTTTGCAACAGATTCAACTGTCCTGAGTGACAGAGTTGATCTTTGCAGAAGGTGGCAGAGGAAGGAGTGACGTAGAGGGACTGCGTCATCAGTCTGGGCCATAGAAAGGCCAGCATAGAGGCTAAGGGAGGCAGAATCAGGCTCATGTAGAGGCCAGAAGGGTTGACACAGTTGGCTGAGGGAGTTGATTTATTGTGCCGGGATTGCGCAGAGCCAGGTGGCTCATTTCTTCAATTATTGGGGCATAGGAGGCTGTGGGTAGTTTGCGAAGCGAAGCTGGTGGGGTACTGTGGTTAGAATAGTACCTAACAGGGCAAGACCAAGGTGGAGGGAGTTGTTGTCGAGGCGGCTTTCTAGCCAAGGAATCTGGATCAGTGTTGCAGTTGCACAAACGATCGGAGTGGGGCAACTTGACATTGGTAGAAGGATTTCCAGAAGGGAAATCGAAACTTAGAGGGAGTCGAACTGAGAACTTCCAGACGAGAAGTAGAGTGACTCAAAGGAGTCGAAAGAAGAACAGCTAGATGGTCATGAATGGGTTGAGAGATTAGGATAGGCTGGACAGAGCGTCCAACTTTGTGGTCTGGAAGGCCACAATCTTGTCCATTCTAGACAGACATTGCCTCAAGGGCTTTGTCTCGAGAGTGATAGCTATCTTAGTTGACCCGGTAGCTAATGAAAGGTACGAGGAGGCAATGGCTAAGGCTAAGTGCATCATCCTTGATGGGGTCAAGGATCATGTGGTACCACATATTGTCAAGAAGGAAACGACAAAGAAGATGTGGGACGCCTTGAAGACATTGTACCAACATACTTTCGTGCAGAGGAAGATGCTCCTGGAGAATCAGCTAAGGGCATACTAGATGCATACGAGAGAGTAGATAAATGTCTTCCTTGGTCGGTTGAAGGAGATCCGTGACCGACTAACTTCCATAGGGGCCACGCCGGATGAGGAATTGATGGTGAGGATTGCACTGAATGTAGTTTTCGAGGATTGGGAGGTATTTGTTCAGAGCATACTGGGTAGGACGAGTCTTCTAGATTGGGAAGAACTGTGGGCGGCTCTTCGTCAAGGAGAGATCAGATGGCTAACCAAGGCGGGGAGTAGCGACAAAGGGGTCAGAATCAAGGAGGAAGAAGAGGATGCGGCTCTAGCATCTGTGGGAAAACAGGAGAAGAGGAAGAAGAAGGACCTCTCCAAGGTTAAGTGCTTCCATTGTGGGGAACTGGGTCATTTTGCGAACCTGTGTCCTAGGAAGAAGAGTAAGTGAGAGGCTTCTGACTCGAAGTTAGCGCCAACAAAGGCGGAGAAAGAAGTTGAGGAGGATGACGATTGTGCCATGAGTGCTCATGTGCCACTTGAGAAGAAGTGGGGAGACATCGAGCTGTAGTCAAGAAGACTACAGGCGATGAGGAGCAGGATCCTTGAGGTACGTAACCTCTTGGATTATACCTTGCTATGGGAGCCCCGAAGAGGAGTAGTAGGATTGGCAGATGTCGGTAGAGATGGGTCCCTGGACAGCACGAGGCTAGCAGGCTGCAACAGTGCGAGAGGCATGGGAGTGTTGCACCAGTGCAGGATGGCACAGAGAGGTGTGTAACGGTGCGAGATGCAGGGAGTTGTTGTCGTAGCGCAGAGGTCAGTAGAGGGGGCACTTGTTAGCGGCAGAGGGAGCTTCAGCATTGGGAGTGTTTCTAGCCTGACAGGGATGTCAGAAGTTGGGTGGATCAGTTACTTACTTCTCAGTCACTGAGTTGTAGTGCAATATCAGTATGCAGTAGCACAATGCAACATGATGAGAGGGGATGCAGTGCTGGGAGGATGGACCAGCAGCAAGCACAGATGCAAAGGGAGTTGCTGTACGGATGCAACAGTGGCAGTGGCAGGGCCATGGGCAGCAGTACAAGATGCAACAATGCAGAGGATGTTGGGCAGGGAAGCCTAGCATCAACACAGGGACCGGTGCCGGATAATCAAGGTGATGCTTAGTGTGGAGTATTACTAGAACACAGTCCTCGCTAAGAGGGAGTGTTGATTTGGGGTAGCATCAGATGTGCTCTAGCCATGAAAATTGGTGGAGAGGCTAAAGTGCATGAGATCTCCAAGACCCAGAAATGGTTTGGGCAGATTCTAATCGATTTGTGAGATATTAAAACAATTAATATTTTTAATGGAGAAGTCTAAACTTAGGAAAAATAAAATATTAATGCGTATCAATATAAAACTGGGTTAAAAGGTTCCAAAAGTCTTAGATCAAGCCAAATCTAATCTTAGCCGTTGATTAGAGATTTAATCTCGGCCGTTGATGGACCAGCGAGAAAAGTGTAAGAGGAGGCTTGAGGGTCAGTTGGAGAATACACTAGAGTGATCAATCATTCATTTTGCTAGAGCGGGGTTGCTAAACAAAGCTGAATCAGTGATCGGTATCGAGGGGTAGTGAGTACGAGGTAGAGAGGTAGGGACAATACTGGGAGACCAACACAAAAGCAAAGAGAGAGAGAGCAACAACCAATCTAGGCTACGTAGAGCCTAACAGAGGTAGCACAGAGCCTAGAGAGACTGCGTCATCCACACAGAGGGCAGAGGAGTGACGTAGAGGCTCCTAGAGGTTGCGTAGTGCCTCAGAAGGCTGACACAGAGGGTCCTAGGGCTGACGTAGGTCAGCAGGAGGCTGACGCAGTGGCCAGAAGGGTCAGCGCTGAGCTTCAGTTGTGCTGAAGAGGGTTTTGTGGTATAGGTTTTCTGAATACTTGTTTCCAGATATAGAGGTATTGTTGCAGTATATTTTTCTCTGTCGGGTGAGCCGGTTTAGGCACCCAAGTGTACTCAGATAAACTGCATAATAATATACCCCTTTGAATAGCTGCACCGATTTTCCCACATTGGGTTTTTCCAAGGACATTGGTCCAAAATAATGGTGTCACTTGTGTGCTTGTTTTCTTTCAGTTGATGATCTGTAGATGTTGATACTGTACTTTTGTTTATTTTTAGTATTTACATGGTAAATAACTTGTTAATTAATTAAACAAGTAGGTGAAATAAACCAGATAGTACAGGAAGAATTTCTAACGGGTTAGACTTAGAAATTCCAACACTATCTTGAGGCCGACTTGTTCCTTCATGTAGGCCGACTTGATCTTTGTGCCATGACAAGGTCTTGGAGGGTCTTTTGACTCTATTTCATTCAATAAATTTTTCTTTACAATATGTAACATGCCCAAATGGGTCTTCAATACATGACAATGACTCAATTGACTTTATGACAAACCTAGAAGCACTCAATGGGTTCTTGACCTAAAAATAAATTTCCTTTGTGCATGAAACCCATGCCTGAAGTACACAAATAATAAACTTATCTTTCTCTTTTCATTAAATACATAAAATCACGATTACATATGCCATTATGAAGACCGAACCTAGTTACATATTTCAACACTCCCTCTTAAGTAGGGAGATATTCATAATCCATGCAAGGTACTTGGGCATTCTCAATCTGAAGATTTCTCATAAGAAGAGTCGGATTGGTAACCCATATGTATAGCATCATATCATCCAGCATTGTCACATAGCAAGGCCTTGACTAACAACTCTATCTCTCCACAAGATCAGAGCACAATGCTAGCGAGACCAATGATTTATAGACATCCTCATCATTATCTCTCTTGGAACATACCCCACTCGGGTTCTCTCAAAGTATGTTCCACCAGGACTATTCTTATCTTGGATTCCTAGTCCTCAAAGAATATCGATCCTCTATGACTACTCTTATCTTGGATGCCCTACCACATCCTCAAAGATTATCGGATGTTGGATGCTTACCCAATCTTCCATTCTATCTTCCCAAGTGAAGACAAGAATGACATGTCTATCTCTCCCTCTCAATTAGGGAGGATATGCCCATTCCAGTGAAGGAATGTACCCAAGCTCCCTCTTAATCAGGGACTTGACCAAGCTCCCTCTTGACTAGGGACTTGCTTCCAAGTTCCTGTAGCTCTTTAGGTGGAGATCATGGGACAATCAACTGCTTGAAGAGCACCTCCTTTCGATGTCATGAACTTCTTTTTCTTTATTCAAGAGTCTTCATCCCTTTGGGACTTCTTCGTAGGGCATCGACCATCCATCACTTTCATTCAGGAATCATGTCAATCATGTTGATGTCATCCTTTCTTTCGTTGGAAAGTCATCCATTAGTCCATATCTGCCTTTTCTTCATACCTTGCTACCTTCTTCGCAACATGTTTCCTTCAGGATCTTTCATCCTACCACGTGAGTGTCAGTTGTAGATGTTATCTACAACTCTTCCTTTGGTAGCCCTGCATTAGCCCATCCAGATATTGTTCAAAAATAGAAAATGAACATTAAATCAAAAATACCTTTGCGATGGTCTTTCATCATGACATCTCCTTCTTTGCATCAACATCCGACATATATATTGACACATGTCCAAAAAGATATACAACGTCAAGGGTCTCTTTCTTTTTTAGACTTTATCACGATTTTCATATCTTTCCCATGGAGATATCATAGTCAAATCTTCTAGTCCTTGGATGTTGATTGCCTTCTCCATAGTTGCATTTTTCGTGATCTCTTCCTTTCTTTATTCACACTTTTCCTCCTAGGAACTTCCAATCATAGTTCCTTCAACTTTGTCAACGACCTTGTAATTTCACATGAGAACATATTATGTGATTTAATCTAGTCAATTTGTGAACCATGCCTTCATGCATCCTTTCACAGGAGGAGATCCTTTCCTTTGATCATGCTTTTGAGGTAGAGCACCCATCTTGATATCTGCAACCATATGACATGACTCAATTTTATCTAGTACAAGCATACATACCTCATCTCTTTCTTTTGGTCATCTAGACTTCCTTCGACAACTTCCTTGATTGAAAGAACTTCAATCCCTTGACCTGTTTCACATATTTTGACATCATACTATCATCCCATGAATCCCATACAAGTTGGAATTCCCAATGAGACACTTGCTTCTTCCAGTAGGTGAACCTTCCAATGAAGATTCCTGTGAAAATTTGGATGCCCAAATTTCTACTGCAGAGACTGATTACGTTTCTTCTATTTGTTAATGACAAAACAAAATTATTTACTGTTTCCTACAGTGAACACCGAAACTAATACACTACAACCTTCAACATTTAAATAATATGCAGAAACAAGAAATTGAACAAGAAAGAAATACCCAACACATCTGCACAGTTTATTTTGGACAAATGTCCCTGGAAAAACCCAGTGTGGGAAAACTAGTGCAACCGCTGAGGGTTTTATTATTATGCAATAGTAATTTCTGAATACAATCTTTGGATGTCCTCCTGGCTATCCAGTACAGAGAATATCACTGACAGAGAGATAATTGAGATTACCTCACACTATCACTGGAGATCTGGTTGATCTAGGCACTGAATGAACAACCCCTGGCTGCCCCTGCATTGCCTTGCGCAATCACTGCATTAGCCCAACGTCACAGCCTCTAGGGATTGCGTCACCCCTTCTGTTGATCGATTTGCTACCCAGGAACTTCGATTTTCACCTCTCGGTCTCACACCTTAGCTTCTGGCCTCTGAAATTGATTCCTCTAGCAAATTTTCGGACCTTTGCGCTGCCTCTGCGTCAACCTCTTCTGGCTCTGTGCTGCCTCTCCCAGATCTCTCTTTGCTTCCTCTGTTGAGTATTCTTGGATTAGGGGAAATCTCCAACCAGAACTATCCCTGCCCCTCACTGTAAAATCTTCCTTCAAATTTCTCACTGGCAGCTGCTATGCTTTAGAAATTTGATCTTCTGAACTTTACTCGATGTGTTCTACAAGTGCCCCTCAAACCTCTTCTTATGTCTTTTTGTTGAACAACCAATGACCCAGATTAACTTCTAATCAATGGCTTAGATAATTTTGGCTTGATCTTCATCTTCTTTTAGAAGTTTCACCCATAGTTTAAATTAATACCCATTAATTATTTTAATTTCCTAAGTTTAGACTTAGGGACCCCTTAAAAATAATTAATTATTTTAATAAAACTGTCTCTGGGTGGAATTTCCCAAAACGAGTTATGGGTATTGGAGAATGCATGTGTATAAGCCTCCTTGCAAATTTTGATTTAGAACACATCCGATGCTATCAGAAATCAACAATCCCTCTTAGCAAGGAATGTGCTCTAGCAATGCATCCTGCTGAAGCATCACTCTGTTCCGTAACATCTCCTTCTGCGCTTCTGATGTCTGACATCCTGTCCACCAACTACTGCGCAAATGCTGCATCTGTACTGCTGCTGACACTACCACTGTCAACACTGCATCTGTACTACAACTCCCTTTCAATTTTGCATCCGTGCTGCTGCTGGCACTGCCACTGCCAACACCGCATCTGCACTGCAACCTCTTCCAACTATTGCTGCTGCTGCATCAACAACGGAAAAGCATCCCAAATTACTGAACTGGTGTTCAGTATGATGCATCTCATTGCTGGAGTCTCGTCTGCTGCTAGTCTCTATGTTGACCCTCTGAAGCCTCTGCACTACTGTTGACTCTACTCTGTGCCAACAACACTGCTGTCAACTCTAGCTCTCCTTGCTCAGTCTTTGTCGCTCCTAGCCATTGCAACTGTCACTCCGACACTCCTCTGCACCAACTGACACTGGTCGATCTTGCTACTTCTGATTTGGGCTCCCGTAGCAAGGAATTGATTTGGGAGGTGGACTCCTCAAGGATCTTCGCGGGTGTAGCCTTCAGATCATGCTTCTCATCTTTGCCCTTCTTCTTGAGAGGACATTGTGTTGTGTAGTGGCCAAATTCACCACACCTGAAGCATTTGATCTTTGAAACATCTTTCTTCTTCTTCCACTCCTCTTGTTGCCCCTTGGATGCGAGGGCTGCATTCTCTTTCTCCTCCTTGGGCTTTGACCCACTGCTGTTGCTTCCGTCAAGTTTACACTTGACCAAGTCTCTCTTCAGCTCCTCTTGCTTAAGAGCTGCCCACATTCCATCCTAGTCTGGCAAAGTCGCCTTGCCTAGGATGCTCTGGACAAAAACTTGCCACTCCTCAAAAACTAAATTTAGGGCCAGCCTTACCATCTCGGAACCTTGAGGTGTTGACTCCACAGTTGCTAGCTTGTCTCGGGCCTCCTGAAGCTTAGTAAGGAACGGATCAATGCGTTCCCCCTTCAACATCTGCATAGATCTCATCTTCGGCTCCAAGTACATCTTTCGCTGCTTAGAAGATCCCTGATATAGCGTCGACAAAGCATCCGACATCTCCTTGGCAATGTCTCTGCCAACAATGTGACAAACTATATGATCGTTCACTCCGTCGATGATCATTCTCTTGGTCTTCGCTAGTTCTCCCTTGTACTTCTTGAGATCCGTGGGCTCAGCTACCATGCTGTGGACGTAGATCGACGTAGATCTTGAGAAAATGCTCATCCAAAAGGCATGACATCCTTGCCTTCCAGATCACATAGTTGGATGCACAATCCAACCTATTATGATCTCTCATTTCACTGTTTGCCATCTCTGCCAATCGAAAAAGTCGAATAACCTCCTCTCTCTTGCTGTTGCTCAGCAAACGAGAATTCGAATTCCCTGGCTAGGAATTCTTTGAGGAAGAAATTCTCTCAAGTGTCTGTCTTCCTTCTGACGTCTTTCTGTCCAGCAACTGCCTGCAGAAAATTGCATCCCACCAAAAACCTCTCTTCGCTGAAGCTAATGTTGCGTTGCCCCCTCTGCCGCTGATAGATTTCGATCCAGAAATTATACCTCTTTGTCGACTCACTCAGAGAGAGATTTACCACGAAAATCTTGCCCTCCCGGCTTGAACTGCGCAATCCCTCCCAGGATTTGATTTGCTGCTTCCTCCTTCAGCGCTGCGCTCTTCCAACCATAGTTTTAAAACTCCGACTCCGACTCCGACTCGGCCGAGCAATGACTCCGACTCCGACTCCGAAACGGTAATGACTCGGCCGGCTCGTTTTCAATGACTCGGTCGTTGTGAAAAATACATTAAATATTTAGTTTTTTTATAAAAAAACATAATTTTGAAGATTTTAAACATAATTTTAAAGATTTTCATTCATGTTTCCAAACACACAGCATTATAATATAGATGGAAGACAACATATGGTCAAAGTAGGCTCATGAACCAATCCATTATATCAAAATGGTACCCAATGGCAATACATAGTCAACTGTCATACATGATCAAAGACTCAAAA
>APFE030714478.1:4678-73419 GCA_000404065.3 Pinus taeda
ATCGAGACTGATGGACAAGTCTTCAAAGTTGGTGAATTCACATGCAATGCCTTGGCAACACAATGATAATGTTTTGAGTGACGAAACAATATTTCATGTTTAAATTATTGTCCAACCAATATTAGGTTAGGAACTCATATTGTAATACTTGACATTTCATATAATATAATATAATATATAATATAATGAATATGAAAGTACCAATAAAATATAAATGACTACTGCAAATAATGACTAAATTACAAATGATGGCTACATTTTGCATATATATGACTATTAGTAGCTAATTTATAATATCTTATAACACGGCGAACATTTTGGGCATATTTCATTAATCATTAATTGGTTTTTTAGGGTGATCATATAGTAATATATTTTGTTGTATATTTGGTAGTTAATTCTTGCAATTAATGACTAAATCAATGACTAAATTAATGACCAAATTTATGAATAAATATACTACTAGATGATAAAATTGAGACAACCAATTAATGGACTACTTCACAACACAATGAGTGGGTGCTCATAAAAAAATTGATGTAACTATATATCTGCTTTATTTACATCATAAAAATAAACATATTGGTGGTTCTTTCCCTTTGGGTTTCCACATGAAAATACTAGTGTCAATATGTGTATGCTTCTCATGTGATGGATTTTATGGACATATGCATGTCTCATCTTGCTGCCTATTTTCATTATATGTGAATGCTCTCATAGGTAACATAAAATAGAGGAAGGAACTAAAGACATATTCATAAAAAGTGTTAATAACCTAATTATTACTAATTCACCCCCCTTTCAGTAATTTATTATTCCAACATATTAATAAGTTAACTTTGTGACATGATCGTGAATAGTATCATAACTACATGTGCTTTGAAGTTTTTCAAGTATACACTTTTTTATTTTTTTATTCACTTGACGACTTTGAATTATCCTTTAAAATGGGTTTCTCTTTTTCTTCTTTCGTATCTTAATTATATACTAACATACATAGGTTATTTTGTGTTTTTTACTATGCTAATATTGATGATTGTAAGAAAATCAACTTTGGGTATGAATCAAGGTTATACGGGCACGATGAAAAAGAGGTATGTGATGGTGTTTTCATTAGTTCTTATATCGATACATTTCAGGTTCCTATTGATTAATAGAAATGGCTTATGTATGATGCATGTGATGATAATTATTCACTTCGTGATTCAAATTCGTAACTATTGCATAACTATAATGTTCTTCATATTAATGAGCATGATAAACATCACTATGTGTTAGGTCCCTATGATACTAGTGATTCCCCCACTACTATTGTCATTGTATCCCTTATTGTTATTTTTGTGCCTTTATATTATTATTATTATTAGTTCATCTTTGATTATATTGTGACCCCTTAGACTCCTATATATAGAAATGAGGTTTTTTCATTTGAATCATATAAGCATTGTTCATTTGTGTAATGTAAATGAGGTTTCCCCCTCGAAGAGGCATATTTCTAATGCGTTGATCTATCTTTTCTATCTTTTTGTGAGCTGGTTTCATAACATTCAGTATTAGAGCTTTGGATTCTAGGGTTTTTCTACTCCAAACAGGTCATCATGGCATTTTTGCTATAAATGTTTCACTCAAGTCATGGTTGCAAGTGGAGGAATCATAAATTGATTAGGAAAATGCCATAATATTAAGCTATCCAAAGGAGAATATGTATTGAATAGCCCAATGATTTCCATTCCAATGGGTCATGTTGATGTTGTACTAGGAGTCCAATGGCTACAATCCTTGGATACAATAGCTTTTAATTTCAAGAACTTTTCATGAAATTCTATTCAAAAGGAAAGGAAGTTGAATTAAGGGGTATTGCAGGGAAGATGGGAAAGATAATCAGCTCTAACGGAATCACAAGGCCTCTAAATAAAGAGCAATGAGGTATAATTACACAATTATGTTCACTAGAGGTTCCCACATAGAAATCATCAAATTCTCCAAATCTCCAAAAAGTCTTGGAAAATCATTCCGAGGTATTTGAGACTCCCAAAGGCCTCCCACCTATTCGTGATCATGATCATGCTATTAATTTGATTCCATGAAGTTTTCCTCCAATCATCAGGCCTTACAAATATCCCTATGTCCAAAAGAGTGAACTTGAATGTATGGTTGCAGAAATGCTAGAGGTTGGTATAATTCAACCTAGTCAAAGTTCTTTCTTTGCTCTACTAGTACTGGTTCACAAGAAGGATGGATCATGGTGCATGTGTTCAGATTATAGGGAGATCAACAAGATCACTATTAATGATAAATTTCCCATTCTTGTCATCGATGAATTATTGGATGAATTGTGTGGATCAATTTACTTCACCAAGTTGGATCTTCATTCAGGATATCATCAAATTAGAATGAAGACTAAAGACATTCCAAAGACAACATTTAGAACTCATGAGGGTCATTATCAATTTTTGGTCATGCCTTTTGGCCTTACTAATTAACCTTCTAATTTCAAGGTTTGATGAATTCCATTTTTAAACCCTTCCTTAGAAAATTTGTGTTAGTATTTTTTGATTATATACTAATATATAGCAAGTCTTGCAAGGATAATGTCCAACATGTTGATATGGTGCTAAAAATCTTGGAGGAGAAACAATTACATGCAAAAATCTCTGAATGTTTCTTTGGAGTACAAGAGATGGAATGTCTAGGTCATAGTGTATCTCATGAAGGTGTTAAGGCAGACCCTAGCAAAATTAATACCATTAAGGAATGTAAAATCCCCACATCCATAAAGAATGTATGAGGATTTCTCAAGTTGAAGGGGTATTATCACAAGTTTTTTAAGAGTTATGGGAGAATAGCATCACCTCTAACAACATTATTGAAGAAAGATGCATTTTCATGGAATCCAGAAGTAATGAAGGCCTTTGAAGATCTTAAAGAGGCAATGTGCCAAGCAACAGTCCTAGCTACACTAGACTTCACAAAAACCTTTATCATGGAATGTGATGCCTTGGGAAATGGAATTGGTGTTGTTTTAGTGAAAGAAGAAAGATCTGTTGCTTTGGGAAGTCGTCCAATCAAAGGAAAGTATTTACACAAATGTATTTATGAGAAGGAAATGTTGGCAATACTACATGCACTTATGAAATGGCGACCCTACTTAATGGAAATACACTTCAATGTAAAAACAGATCATGATAGTCTTAAATACTTTTTAGAACAAAGATTATCTTCAAAAGAGCGGCGAAAATGGGTCACAAAGATGTTGGGTTATGACTTTGAAAGCATCTACAAAAAAGGGAAGCAAAATGTTGTGGCAGATGCACTCTCAAGAAAGGATGAGGATGTGGAAGCATTTCTTTGTGCCATTTCTATTATCCAACCAGATTGGATAAATGAAGCAAGGGATGAATGGAAGAATTACGAGGAAATTTGGGCACTCATTCAAAAGATACAACAAGATACGAGTGCATTTGATACATTTAGCTGGAAAAATGATTCATTATGGTACAAGGATCGGTTATACCTATGTAAGAATTCCAAACTTAAACAAAAGAACCTTAGGGAATTGCACACCTCTCCCTTAGGAGGGCACTTAGGATTTCTAAAAACCTACCACAGGGTTAAGAAGGATTTTTTTTGGGATGGCCTTAAATCGGATATTCAAAAGTTTGTGGCGGAATGTTTGGTTTGCCAATAAGATAAAGTTGAAACAATTAAGACCCTAAGACTATTACAACCTTTATCCATTCCAAGCGAATGTTGGTAGGAGGCTTTAATGGATTTTATCACAGGTTACCCAAGTCCGAAGGAAAGAGAGTTATCATGGTGGTAGTTGACAAACTTACCAAGTATGCACACTTTTGTGCATTATCTCATCCATTTAAAGTGATTATAGTTTCTACTGCATTTATGAAACAATTCAAAAGCTACATGGAAACCCAAAGATTATTCTAAGCGACAAAGATCCAATTTTTATTGGAAATTTTAGGACAAAATTACTTTCTTGTCTTAGTACTTAGTTAGCTCAAAGTTCATCCTATCATCCTCAATCTGATGTGAAAACTGAAATGGTAAATAAATGTTTGGAAGGATATCTTTGTTGCTTTGTATCTAAAAAGTAGACACAATGGGTCAAAACATTTCCTCTGGCTGGATGGTGGTATAACACTTCCTTCCATAATGCAACAAAAATGACCCCATTTATGGAACTTTATGGATATCATCCACCATCCATCACATCATATTTAAGAGAAAATTCCAAGTTTCAAGAAATGAAAGATCACATCGACCATTGACAACAGGTTCTCCAACTCTTAAAGGATAACCTCACCTTGGTGAGAAATATAATGAAAGAGAAGGTAGATCAACATCACAGTGAAAGAAGATTGGATGTAGGTGATTGCGTATGCCTATAGCTACAACCTTATAAACAAATGTCCCTCAAGCAAGCTAAGAAGGATAATAAATTTCACCAAAGTATTATGGTTCATACAAGGTGTTGCAAAAGATAGGTACTACGGCATTCAAATTGGAGCTTCCTACAGCTTCCCAAGTGCACCCCATTTTCCATGTTTCATGCCTAAAGAAGGTTATAAGTGACAAGCTTCCAGCTCAGACAATATTGCCACAACTTGACAAGGAAGGAAAAATCATATTGGAACCGAAAGAAATCAAAGAAACAAGAACTCCACAGCTATGAAATCGATCAATTTTAGAGTATCTCGTCAAGTGCAAGAAGTTACCTATTGAAGATTTCACATGGGAGGATGAGAATTTTATATAGAAGTCTCCATAACTACTCAGGCATTGAGGACAACACTTTTTTTTAAGGAGAAGGGAATGTTAGGTCCCTAGAATACTAGTGATTAAGCAAATTACTATTGTTGGTTTATCCCTTATTGTTATTGTTGTGCCCCTATTTTCCCCATATTGTTATTATTGTGCCCCATAGAATCCCACTATTGATATTTTTGTGCCTTTATATTATAATTGTTAGGTCGGGTTTCGTTATAGTGTGACCCATTAGACTCCTATATAGAAACGAGGTTTTGTCATTTGAATCATC
Source organism: Pinus taeda (assembly GCA_000404065.3). NCBI lineage: Eukaryota > Viridiplantae > Streptophyta > Pinopsida > Pinales > Pinaceae > Pinus > Pinus taeda. The sequence continues at coordinate 9,735 of APFE030714478.1, forward strand.
TAAGAATTGTTCATTTGTGTAATGTAAAGGAGTTTCCCCCCTCGAAGAGGCTTACTTCTAAGGTGTTGATCTATCTTTTCTATTTTTTTTTAGTTGGTTTCATAACACTATGTAACTAATAACGAGTCTATTTATGATGATTATGCACATCATAATATTATGGTACATTAAAATATAAATGAAGTAACTTTAAACCTTACTTTAACTAACATACATATATTTATTGCACAATAAATACATCATCTCTTTAATAACACCTTCCAAACTACACATGGCTATATCAATGATTCTTCTTCTTATTATCATAAACATGCATATCAAAAACATTTAATTTTCCACATGGTTTTTCCTGGTATGATTTAATATTTCTATGAAATAGGACTCAATTATTAATATATTCCAAATACATTAACGTTAGAAATGCTTCATCGTTTAAGCAATCACAAAATGCATCATGACTTTGTCGATGATTTTACAGAAGAGGTCTTTAAGAGAACATCATCTTATCATTAGGTAGATATCAACTCCTTTTCAAGGAGAAAAATGAGTGAAACTTCTTACCCTCCCTTACAATTACTTAACATAATACTATTCTCAAAACATAGATATAAGAGTTATGGAGTTCATAAATGACTGTCATGATTACATTGGTTTTTTTACTTGTTTGAACAATTTTTTGGCTCATAATACTATTGTATATAAACCATGCACATAAATAATTCTTTTCTTGCTATTGTTTCTTATGTTAGAATGAACGAAGATGAAATTATTTACATTTAAAAAAAAAAATTCCTTTATGATCATAACTAGAGTGGAATATGGATTTATGAGTCCTTATTGTACACCATATTAATGAGTATTTAATAATATATAAATACCTCTTCTGTAAATCAAAGTTGATAGTTAACAACCTTTCAAAGGGCTCAAATCTCAGTTTCTTTAATAATGTAACCTTCATATCAAAACTTTTTCACCACATGCTTATTTCATACTTCTTACACATAAATAACAAGATGGATTGCATTAACTCATAAGTACTAGACCTATTAACATAAGGATTAGTTTTCATAAATATAAATGAAACTTTGGTGGAGCTCGTTAGTCACATCACAACCATGCATGAGACATTCCCTTATCATCATACTACCCTAGGGATAGGAACCTATGTTTTCTTGGGTTGGACATGGTGGTATCTTTGTCGGGGCTATAAATGTTCATTGGTAACAGAGCAAGACCAATGGTGCTAGATTAAAACCTACTGTGTAGTCCTCTAACTCCTCATATTGAGGAAAATTCTAATGGGGTTTTCTAACATCTCCTTCGGTGCTATGAATTCTTGGTGGTAGCAGAGCAAGGTCAGTGGTATTCAATTAAGTCCAATGTGTATTCCTCCCATCCTCTAAATGCATATAATTCCTAAACTAAATTGAAAGAAATCCTCTAACATGAAGAGTAAACAAGAATTCATAAAGTATCTTACCTTAGGATAGTGGATGACTCAGTCGAGCCTATGTATGCTCATTGGAGAAAGAGTGACATCTGATTTTGGAAACTCATGTTATGCAACCAAAAAGAGAAATAAGTATTTTGTAACTAGTCCCCATAGTTTCAATCAAACCTTATTCCAAAATAAAAATCATTCTTAGGAATCTTGATTAGTACTATAATTTATGCAATTTCTTGATCATTAACTCTAAGCATGTATGACTTATATATGATGTTGAAATTCTCTTAGGGAGTGAGACATATAGCAATTTTTTATTATTTGTCCTAATCATTATCATAGTTACCTCAATACACTTAATATACAAAAAAAACATTATATATGTGAACAATTATTGAACACGTTAACCTTAATGTACTAGACTCACATGTGATTTATCTTTATTTCATTCTTGCTATCGATCAACTGAAACTTTAATATGAGAAGATTTGTCTTCTATTGCTTTACATTTTTGTCTCTTTAGTTTACTTTTCCTCATAAGTTGAATGAATGCAAAATGTGACGCTCTCTAAGTTGTCGTTCTTGAGTGCTCGCGGGGAGGAATCATATCCAGTTGGAACCAGATTGTTGTGTTTGATTTGACCCACTTTTAGAAACTGGATATCCTTGTGGGTTTCACCTTGTGTTGCCAATTTCTTCCTCATAATATTTTTTTCATGTACCTTATTGAATGATATTTGATTTTCACCTTAGTTAGAACTTGCTGAAATCATTTCAACTATAAGAAAACAGTAGGTTATAACTAAATTTAATATGTAAATTTATTTTCTAGAATCTTCAATGTGATTTCTTTTGAGAATGTTTTTATTCATTATTAAATTCATTGTTAAATTTCTTCCAATGCTTGTCCCATGCTACAAATGAATTTATGCTTCCACAATCTCTCTATTCAACCATTAGAAGTAAAATTTCTATGTCAAAAAGATGAAAATATATATATATATATGTTTGTTATGTTATGCTTTCCATACAAATTAGAAATCTCAAATTTCGACATTAACATAAGATTTAAATACTCTTTTTAAATATCATAAGGAATATAGCCTCTTATATGAAGTGTTAATAATATAAAAATATGGGATTCAAAATACATATATAGCATTATAATTTCATTGAATATATTTATTTTATATATAGTTCATTTCTATAGTTTATATATATTATATAGTTAATTTAGTTTCTATACATTTTAAATATATGTACATATAGATATATGTTTATCAACCTTTAAAACAAAGTTAATATCTTGTCATATGATTGGAGGAGATAGGGTGATAGGCATATGATAAACATGTATATATGTTAGTTTTCATAGAAATCAACGTTGCTCATTATTAAAAGGAGACCAGGAAGCTTTCATTTGTTATGGAGAACTCGATGCATTTAAGAGTTATATATTTATGACTTATATTTTATAATAGTTGAGTAGATTGGTGAGAGGATAGGTTAGATATATTAGTATTTTATTGTTTTATATATGTAAATTTGGCTCCAATTTCGGATGATGCCTTTTTTAACATTCAGAACTGCAGACCAGGTGCCTTTGCATTGGGCAGGGAGTTTATTCATAATGAAAAGGAAACTCAAAATAAAAAAAAAATTAATATAAGGAAAATATTTGCATCTTAAATTTTTAGTTGATTGATAGCAAGAATGGAAAAAGATAAGTCACATACAACTAGCTATGTTGATTATAAAAATCAGAAACCATTAAAGGCTAAGGTAAAGGAAGTGGAAAATCTAGAATTATCGACAAAAGCAAAAAGGCCTAAGGCAACAATATATTAGCATATGGAATTAATGGTAGTAACCTTGTCATAGTGAAAGGGAGCACAAATGTAGAGTAGAAGGAAAACATTCATATGCAGTGTCAATTAATTATGATTACAAGTTAAAGCTTTTGGAAGAGTGTTTAACAAAACCAAAGATGGATGGAAATTATACCATAAGGATAGACACAATAGATGACCATGATAACATGATGAAGAAATTGACAAAGGACATAGAGGATGAAGCCATGAAAACAACCATGTTGAGCTTTTATGCTAGAACAAAGAAATAACTACAAGATAGTAGTATAAACCATCAAAGAAGAAAATTAGATAATCAGTTGGATTAGTTATGGAAGCTTATGATGAAGATGTTTCCGTGGCGGTACAATGAGGTAATGAAGAGAATCGACAATAAAATACACATGGCTAAAAGGACTTATTTAAGCAAGTCTTGTGGAAAACAACAACATAAAGGGATGTAGGTAAAGTGTAGATGGAGACTCATGGACCAGAGTCCATGATGTTTTTGTACCAGTGAGCATCTCAAGGGTGTCTTCAAAATGTACTTTTCTATGTCTAGGAAGTCTATAGAGTTTCTAGATAATAAAAAAATTATAGAAAAATATGTAATGGGAACTAAGAGTATTTAGAAAGTAGGTTACTAAGATTATGAATAACTCCTAGACAGTAGGCTCCTAAAATCAACAAGATTTTTCTCAACTTTCTCCAAAAATCAAGGAAAGAAATTATCTCTTGAGAAACTCTAGATCTTTCCTTCTATAACTATAAATAAGAATGTTATTTATCTATTGGGGCAAGAAAGAAGGGGAAAATGTCCCAAGATTTTTAATGGATAAAATTGAATTTTAAATGTTAATATGTTTGTTTCATTATATTTTGTTTTTACTGCACTATTTAGTTTCAATTTATGTGAAACTTTTGACTTTACTACAACACTTGTTATGAATTGATACTTATCATCGTTATTGATACTTATCATTATTTACTATTTACTATATTTAATTTGTATAATTTAATTTACATGATTGTGTATATATATATATATAAAACAAATATCTAATGTATATTAATCTTTCCTCCCTTCCGTATTACCATTGGTCAATGCAATTTTTAAATTAAATTTTTTTTTTTCAACAAATTCTATTATTGAAGGATTATTTAAAATGGTAAAAAGTTTTGTAATGATTTTCTGAAGATATTGTCATTTTAATAATTCAACTTTTATGATAAAAGTTTCATCACTTCCGTACTACAATTGGTCAGTGCAATTTTTTACATTATAGTTTTTTTTTTTCAACAAATTCTATTCTTAAAGGATTATTTAAAATGGTAAAAAGTTTTGTAATGATTTTCCGAAGGCATTGTCATTTTAATAATTCAACTTTTACGATAAAAGTTTCATAATGATTTTCTGAAGAGATTGTCATTTAGAGATTGTCATTTAAATAGTTACAACTTTTAGGATGAATTTTTTTTAATGATTTTCTGAAAACATTGTCAATGATTAAGAAAGAAGATAAACCAAAAAAAATGAAAATGTGTGAAAGTTTGAATAAACATGAAGGAAAAAAACAAATTTGAAAATACAACCTAATTTGCAAATCCAACCATATCTAAATAGTGAACAGAGAATGCAAGAATGGCGTCCAGGATTTCAACCCCAAAATCATAATTTATAGTAAATTATGAATATCCATAATTGAATATAATTTATAGTGAAGAGAGTATTCATCATTGAATAAAAGAATGCGGTCCGGGTTTGACCCGAAAATCCTAATTTATAGTGAATAGAATATCCATCATGGAATCAAAGAATGGGGTGCAAAAATCCTAATTTATCCAACAAAAAACAAAGAAAACCAATTTTGATATCAAACCACTGTATTCTACAAAATCTCACACCATGATGAAAAATTGATGGGAAAAAACCATTGGACATGGCAGATAAAACCTTCGAAAAACCCGTTGCAAATAGCAAAATCTAACACGATAATGAAAATAAACATCACCGTGGAAATGCTTTTTGGCATGGAAGATAAAAGATGCTTCTTTCCCAGATTGCCAAAATTCTGAAATCAGCTTCTGCAGATAGACGTAACCAAAGATCATTCAGATGTCATAGCTGGTATAAAGAGCCACCTTGGATGGATTCAGCGTCCGTTAATAATGGAGTAGAGATTGCTAGAGGCTCATGAACTAACATAATATTATAAGACAATTTTGCACAATATTTTTGAAAGACACCTTACCCAGATGTTCAGAGGAGGAAAGAAAGGTGTTGGCACACACCGAAAGCCCATTAACCAGAACTATGGAAGGAGGATGTCGACGTCACATGAACAATCACCGCGACACTGAAATCATAGAAACGGAGAGGCACGCCGCATACATCTGTCGCTACCACTCACCCAACAAAACAGTGGCCACTTCTGCAGGAAAACAGCTGGCCATGCTTGGCGAACCACTGAGGAGGCCCCAAAGTGGCTGGGGCGCGCCTCTAGGGTTGAACATTAGTTGGAGCGGCCATTTTCCACCGGGAAGGGTCTCGCGTAGCGATTTCAATAATGGTGCATACTTGTGTTTGCAGAAAAGGACATAACGTCATCTTGGATGTTGTCCGAGTTACTTAACTCACTTTACCAAATCTGGTTTAGATCGGGGATCCTTGACCCGCAAAGCATTGAAAACTTTGAGATTTGCAGCTAGCATTTCCTTTGTCTGCCCACTTCTGATTCGAAGGTTTCCTCGAAGAATACATTAGGAAAATATAATAATTTATCTAACTCTGGTAAAATATAGATCACGTTATTCGTGGCCTTGGGGCTCATGTGAATTCGGGTTTCCTCGAAGAAATACATCAGGAAAATATAATAATTTATTTAACTCTTCTAAAATACAGATCATGTTCTTCGTGGCCTTGGGGCTCACGAGAATTCGGTTTTCTTTAGAAAGATCACTATATAATATATATTTACATTTCTAGCATTGGTAAGATACTGAAAACTTTAACTATTTAACTCTTTTTTACTCGATATTTTTTTTATATAACCATTGGAATTTAAATTTAAAATGTGCTTTTAAGTGTATAAATGGATTTAAAGGCTTTGAAAAGTATGTAATAAAATTTATTTTTCTAGATATTTCACTTAACTTATTGAATAAGATATCTTTAATTTTAGTTAAAATTAACTAAACCAATTGGTTAAGGAATAAAATGGTATCTATATATTTTGGTTTAAATTAACTAAAATATTTGTTTAAAAATAAGAAAAACTCAAACATAGTAGATCATAGTTACCCAGTTATTATTCTAATTTGATATAAGACAATAATATACTATAAAAAATATTTAAATCTCAAAAAGCTCATACTATACACTATATATCTTAAATATATACTTTAGCTCTTCTAATAATTTCCTTTATATACTTTAGTTCTTCTAATAATTTCTTTTAATTAGTTTTAAATTTTGGATAATTTCTAATACCTCTAGATAATATAACAATTTTAAAGATATAAGTCATCAAATAAACAACTCAAGTTTTCTCTTCCCTCTAAAAACATTAATCTAGTATAGCTCATGGCTCTTCCGATTCAAATCTAATAAATCCAAAATTCAAAATCGTATTTTCAAAACTTATTTATTTAAAAATTGTCAAATTAAAAACACAAATGAAATTGAAAAACAATTTTTTTCCACATTTTCCAATTATTTCTCTTTACTTAAAAATTGTCAAAATAAAAGCAGAAATGAAATTGAAAATATAAATTTGCCAATTTGCCAATTATTTCTATTTACTTGTACACAATTATCGATATATATTCAAGCGTTAACATTCTATTCCAGGATGCCAAAGCACACCTAATGGTTTCATCTCCTACTCAAAATTCTGATGATCACTTAGCACTCTTAACTTCTTTCAAAACACAATTACGTTCAAGGAATCATTACATATCCGAATCTTCTTGACGAATTTCCAATATTTTTCCCTGATCCTGGCTAATTTCGTAACTATGGAATAGATAGGCTAGTGGAGCAGTATGACTATATAGTTTTTTCCATTTACCCTTCAATCTGGTGATTCAACTTTTAGTTGAATGTAAATTTAGTTTTTAAAAGTATAAATAGATTTATCATTCTGAAAAAGCTTTACGGCACTCCACTTATACGGATTATACAACTCAGAATTAAGGTTTCAAGAAATCTATTCAGATGAACACAACTGACCCAGAAAATAACAAAAAACAAAAAAGTTAGATTGCTGCCCTGGAAAACAGGTGCTTGCCTTACAAGGTTATTGATAGTGGCTATAGAATGCGCTGATCTGGAACAAATAATTGTGGTAGCTCATATGCACATCTAGAGCAGTCGAAATCTAAAAATGCAAATGAAAAGGCCGACTACCCAGCTTCCTGAATGTTTATTGACTTACATTGATCATGACAGAAGTACGTAATGAACTATCTATGCAGAACAAATACTACTTTAATTTGAAAAAGAGGCAGTTTTATGTCAAGATAATCTCATTTCATGGCTTTTCCCTAATTATGCCTCAAGGAAACTTCAGCTTAACCGGTAAGAATGAGTTGTTACGTGCAATTTAGTCATCCAAAATTTCTTTTTCAATGAGTTTAATTTAGTGCTTATCTGCTGCATTTCAAAATACTCTGAAAATTTAAAGATAAGAGTAAACATGACAACTTTGTTGCAGCTCATAGTGCAACAAACAACTGGAGTGGATGAGGAAGCCCGTCATGATGTGGAATATTATAGCATCGTTGATGAATAAACAAAGAAGCTTATGATAAGACCAAACAATGAATGACAACATTACTGACATAGGCGTTGTCACCGATGTCACACTGAGGAAAATATTAGTCTTGTCCGACTTGTGAATACAGTACGAATCACAACATTACTGACATAGGCGTTGTCACCGATTCCACACTGAGGAAAATATTAGTCGTGTACTAATTGTGAATACAGTACATTAGTGAAACGCATAGCAAAGATGGACTGTCCCTCCATGGATTGGATGATATGTGACCAAGACTTCACAAATATAGTCAGACATGTCACACTATACTCCACAATTGGCCTGATTGGTAATAGGTACTTGTCACATAGTTTGAAAGCTCGGCATGCATCCGTCTTGTATGTAACTATTAAGTTACCCTGAAAGAGTGAACTTGCATTAAAAAACCATCTTAAGTAAACTCCTGCGAAACCCATTTTAATTGACAGGTCTAAGGATATGGCATTAAAGATGTTACGTTTCCATCTAATTACCATGAACAACTACATGCTGGAAAATGCCACTTTAGCTCGGACATTGTGTATTGATAGTTACTATAAGTTGCAAGATAGAATACGCTTCTATAGTTATTATAAGTTGCAAGAAAGAATATTCTTGTAGGGATTATAAATTTAATAACATTTAAAGTTACTATTGGTCTAAAGTGGAAACAAATAAATAACAAATAAATATGATAGGTAGGTGTAATATAATTTTTAAATTTAAATGGTTTTAATATATTAACCTGAAATTTTATATATATATATATATTATATTAAGATATAGATATAATATATTCTTATTTATTTTGGTTAATAAGAGGATTTAAGGTTCACAATCTACTACTTACCATTACGAAGAGTGCTTTAATAATACATATAATCACCATTTATTCAAAGTCCCATGTATATTTTTTCATTCTTTTTTCATTCTTTATTATTTTAATAGACTTATCTATATTTTTATATGGGAATTCTTTTAATAACTCATATTTAAAAATTTTGATTTTCTTTTTTTTCAATTTACTTAAATTTTACTAAAAATATATTGACACTAATTATTAATTTTTCAAACATAATTCCAAAAAATTTAATAAATTTTGTAAACTAGAAATATGATACTATAAATTTGTTACAGTATATTTTTTCTTATTGTCCTTCTTTTTTTGTTAAGTTAAGCTATTTTTTAATTAATGAATAACAAGAAAATGAACATATGATAATTGTTTTACTTATTCCCCTAAATTTCTATTGAAAACCACACGAATAAAACAACATTAATTGTTTCATCAAAAATAAACATTCACTGCTAAAAATATTTGGTTTGAGAGACCAAAATTAGACTAAGTGCCTTACCTACCTAGAGTTGATATACAAAAAACTAACACAAGATGACTGGAAAGAAAAAGTAATAGAATGGCCATATAGATGAGTAGTTTCAAGGGAAACTTGGTGCAATATGTGTATTTACTTCGAGAGTCTCGTTGATTGGTTTTAGGTGGAATTGTTTCATCTACTAAGAAAAGATAATGTTTAACATTTATTATCCCAATACATTTATTTTTTGATCCACTTTCTGTTTCTATTTCTTAATCTTATCCAACTCAATTGAGTTTCTTGTTAAGGTTATGATCTTTCACTATGTACATTACCCATGATAATATTGTTTTTTGAATATACATGAATGACCTTCACCAAACTATTATTGTATATTAGAATCCAAAATAAATATCCCTATGATCTTAGTACCCTCTTCCAAGTTGAGAGTCTCTCTCTAAACCCATCATGTGGTGGAACTGAGGTACCTATTGGTGATGTTCTAGACATTATGCTAATCACATTATGTGGAGGAGGACTAATCAAACCTTTATTTCCACAACTTGTAGCACCATGGCCCTTTTCACTCCTTCTAACTCCTTCCCTTGCCTCTTGCCTGAGTGGCATGATTAGAGGGTATTATGTTTTTGTTACTTTGTCAAAAATATGTGTTAGATATCGATTATCTAAAGTTAATGTGTTTTGGTAGTTACTTGGATTACCAAGTCATTTTCCCCAATCACTTATTTCAATGAAGGAAACCAAAATTGTATTAATTGTTGCTAAACATCCCCTCTCACTGGGATACGAGCGTAATTTCCTATAAGATGAAAAAAATATTCCTTTCCTCCTAAATCTTACATTGGCTAACCCAGACCTTCAAATAAAACAATGCTAGATATGTAGCGTAAATAATAATTCCCTTATTGAGATTGATATAGGTTTGAAGAAAGAAACAAGAAACCATCTAGGGTAAAATATGAGAAAACTTTCCAAGGAAGATGATATTATCAATCTACCATTTAATCTCAAGATATTAGCTATACCGAATAACAATATCCCTTCATAGAACCACTAAGAAAAGAATGTGGGACATAGTAACCCTTAATAACAGGGTATATAAATTTAAAGTTACCCCTTGTACATGTAAACTAAGAATACTAAAATAGGGAAAACCAATGCTAAATAGGTAGGGTAAAGAAGAATTCCCCTATTGAATTCGATATAGGTTTGACAAAAGAAACATGAAACCATCTAGAGTAAAATATAAGAAAACTTTTCCAGGAGGATGATAGTATCAATCTACCAATTAATCCATTCCTGAAGATATTAGCTATGCCAAATAACAATATCCCTTCATAGAACCACTGAGAAAAGATACTGGGACGTAGTAATCCTTAATAACAAGGTATATAAATTTAAAGTTACCCCTTGTACATGTAGACTAAGAATACTAAAATAGGGAAAACCAATGCTAAATAGGTAGGGTAAAGAAGAATTCCCCTGTTGAATTCGATATAGTTTTAAGGAAAGAAACAAGAAACCATCTAGAGCAAAATATGAGAAAACTTTCCCAAGAGGATGATAGTATCAATATACCGCTTAATCCATTCCTGAAGATATTAACTATACCAAATAACAATATCCCTTCATAGAACCACTAAGAAAAGATAGTTGGACATAGTAACACCTAATAACAAGGTATATAAATTTAAAGTTACCGCTTGTACTTGTAAACTAAGAATACTAAAATAGGGAAAACCAAAGTTAAATAGGTAGGGTAAAGAAGAATTCCCCTATTGAATTGGATCTAGGTTTGAGGAAAGAAACAAGAAACCATCTAGAGTAAAATATGAGAAAACTTTCCCAGGAGGATGATATTATCAATCTACTGATTAATCCCTTCCTGAAGATATTAGTTATACCAAATAACAATATCCCTTCATAAAACCACTAAGAAAAGATAGTAGGACATAGTAACCCTTAATAACAAGGTATATAAATTTAAAGTTACGCCTTGTGCATGTAGACTAAGAATACTAAAATAGAGAAAACCAATGCTAAATAGGTAGGGTAAAGAAGAATTCCCCTATTGAATACAATATAGGTTTGAGGAAAGAAACAAGAAACCATCTAGGGTAAAATATGAGAAAAAATTCCCAAGAGGAAGATAGTATCAGTATACCAATTACTTCATTCCTCAAGATATTAGCTATACCAAATAACAATACCCCTTCATAGAACCACTAAGAAAAGATAATGGGACATAGCAACCCTTAAGAACAAGGTTTATCATTTTAAAGTCACCCCTTCTACATGTAAACTGTTAGGCCCCTATACTATTAGTGTAACCCCTTATTGTTATTTGTACAACCCCCTTATTATATTAATGTACCCATGTAGTGCCCATATTGTTACTATTGTGCCCCTTTAAAGTCCACTATTGTTATTATTATGCCCTTACATTATTATTGTTATGTCGGCTCTGATTATATTATGACCCTTTAGACTCCTATATATAGAAAGGAGGTAATTCCATTTGTATCATCTAAGAATTGTTCATTTGTGTAATGCAATGAAGGTTGCCCCCTCGAAGAGGCTGAATTCTAGGGCGTTCAACTATCTTTTCTATCCATTTGTGAGTTGGTGTCATAACATTTGGTATCAGAGCTTTGGATTCTAGGGTTTTGCTGCTCCAAGTAGGTGATCGTGGCATTTTCGCTATATCATTTTTCTGCGACATTTCAGAAGAGAAGAAAAACCCATTTGAGACGAAATCGAGCTAAACCTTGGGTCCAAATTTCAGAATTTTTCGCACTATATTTGCGTAGATATGATCTGAGAAAGTTGGTATTTTTGCAGACTCCTGAATTACATTCCAAACAGGTGACCTGGGGAAAATTGTCATAACTTTCTCTCTAAGCATCGAATTGAAATTTCATAAGAAGGTACAGAAAGAGGATGGACTGTAGTTTTTTGTGCATATCTTTCAAAGCCAAAGGTTGAAACAGGGACACATGGCACGTCATACAAATTCGCTCTACTGAACTAGTCTATAATTAAGTCACAGTGGGAGATTTCGCATAACTCTTCCTTGGAGAATCCAATTTGGATGAGACTGGTGGAATTGGAAAGAGGACATAGAGGGCTACTTTAGATTGCAATTTCAGAACTTAAAGATCCAAAAGTAAAAAGTTACAGTCGTTCCAAGATTGAGCTCCTAAAATAGAAAAAAGAAAGATGAAGAAGTTTGATGGCAAGGATCTGGTAAATTGGATACTTCAGATGGAGCAATACTTTGATATATATGGTGCACCACTGTTACAAAAGGTATGTATTGCATCTCCATATTTAGAACCGGATCAATTTTTATGGTATAAAGGGCTTTGTTCTCGTACACAACTTCTTACGTGGTCAATTTTCATGGAGGAAATGATAGCACATTATGAGGATACAAAGAGCAACACCTTTTTTAGAGCAACACCACAACAATTGGAAAGAGTACAAAGGTTTTGTTACATAGTTGAAAGTAAAATTATGGCCACAAGGAAGTCTACCCCTCATTACTATAAAGATGGAAGTGTTGTTTCTTCTAGCCTTCCACAACCTACAAGGGTTACACCACAACAATTGAAAGAAAAAATGAAAAGGGCTTTGTCACAATTGTGACAACAAGTGCACTAAAGGTCATAAGTGTGCTAAGAAGAAATCATTTTACATAGAGTATGAAGAGGAGGAAGAAAATGATCAAGAAACATCAAAAGAAGAGGATATACGCCAGGACACAACCCCGGAGAAAGAAGAAATGAATTAGACCATATCTTGTAAAGCATTGGCAAGAATTACCACTCCTCAAACTCTCAAGATAGAAGGACATATCAAGAAGAAAAAGGTGCAAGAAGTGAAATATCGCATCGAGAAAGAAGAAACGAATGCAACCATATCTTGTAATTCATTGGTCGGAATTACCACTCCTCAAGCTATCAAGATAGAAGGGCATATCAAGAAGAAAAATGTACAAGAAGTGAAAGATCACATCAAGCATCAAGAAATGAATCTGGCCATATCTTGTAAAGGATTGGAAGAAATTAACACTCCTCAAACTCTAAAGATAGAAGGACATATCAAGAAGAAAAAGGTTCAAGTAGTGAAATATCACATCGAGCATCAGCAACAAGTTCTCCAACTTTTAAAGGATGACGCCACTTTGGTGCAAGATCGAATGAAACAACAGGTATATCAACATCATAGTGAAAAATGTTTTGATGTAGGTGATTGGGTATTTTTACTACTATATCTCAAGCAAGCTATCTATGAGAAGGAAATGTTGGCAATACTATATGCACTTAGGAAATGGTGACCTTAATGAATGGGAAGAAAATTCAAGGTAAAAATGGATCATGATAGTCTTAAATACTTTTTTAGAATAACTATTATCTTTATAAGAAAAAAAATGGGTCACAAATATGTTGGGTTATGACTTTGACATCATTTATAGAAAAGGGAAGCAAAGTTTTATTGCATATGCACTCTCAAGATAGGATGAAGATGTGGAAGCACTGTTTTGTGCTATTTCTATTATCCAACTAGATTGGATAAATGAAACAAGGGATGAATGGAAGAAGGAAAAAGAAGTATGGTCACTTATTCAAAAGTTGAAAAAGATCCCAATTCAAACAATATTGCCAAAACTTGAAGAGGAAGGAAAAATCATATTGGAACCTGGAGCATTCACAGAAACAAGAACCTGACAGCTAGCAAATCGATCAATTTCAAAGTATCTCATCAAGTGGAAGAACTTACCCGTTGAAGATTCCACATGGGAGGACAAAAATTTTATACAGAAGCATGAAAAACTACTCAAGTGTTGAGGACAACACTTTTTGAAGAAGAGGGGCATGTTAGGCTCCTATACTACTAGTGTAACCCCTTATTGTTATTAGTACAACCCCCTTATTATATTGTTGTACCCATGTAGTCCCCATATTGTTACTATGGTGCCCCATAGAAGCCTACTATTGTTATTATTATGCCCTTACATTATTATTGTTATGTCGGCTCTGATTATATTATGACCCCTTAGACTCCTATATATAGAAAGGAGGTATTTTCATTTGTATCATCCAAGAATTGTTCATTTGTGTAATGGAAAGGAGGTTGCCCCCTCAAAAAGGCTAAATTCTAAGGCGTTAAACTATTTTTTCTATCTTTTTGTGAGTTGGTTTCATAACATAAACTAAGAATACTAAAATAGGGTTTCCATCTCGAGGAGCTTAGAAACCACTTCCAAAGTTGAAAGAAATAAAAATTCATGAATTTAAGCAAACAAGACTTACCCCAAAAGTTTTGACCACGTTGGTTTAGGGATTTTTTTCCAGCCCTTCCTCTTACCAACTTTACATACAGAGATGATATACAAATATTTTGAAAGATAGTAATTATCCTTCTTGTACTTCCCCTATGGCACTCGCTCTCATAATTTCCATTTCTCTCGAAGAAAACATGAGTTTTCACCACCATGATTGAGTGTACCTCAAGTAGAGTACCCATGGCTAATAGAAAATTTCACCAACTAGACAAGATCGGAAAAATCCCTTTATATCTAGATATTTCACAATAAGGTTTGATCATTGCAACCTTATGCTGTCCCAAACTCATGGGTTTGGACATGTATAATGACTACCCTACATGGAGGGTATAATTTCCGATATTATTATTTCTTCTTTCAAAATAAAATAAAAACCCAAAAAATAATGCAGATTTTTTTATTAAACTTATTAGATTTTTCTGTAGTTTTCTTTCTATTGGTACTTTATTTAAATTTTGCACTTTTTGTTAATTAAAAAAGAAAATAGGAACATTATTTATAATTCTACAGTCCATTATGATGGAGATGTGTAAGTTGCTCATCCATCTTAGAATAAAAATAAAATATTATCTAAATAATAAAGAATAATATATTTTGATATAATTTGATATCAACTTTAAAAAGAGGTATTGTTAATTGCAAGTAAAGAAAATGTGTGAGTATGATGTTTAACTGTTAAATTTCAAAAATATTCAAAACATTAATGTTTAGAGGTGTGTTCTATATTAGCAATTCAAAAATACAATATAGACAATTAAAATTAACATACTATATAATGTATGTGCACCAGTGCTCAATAATAATATATATAATATATATATATATATAATAATAAGGGGATAATATAATTTCATATCGACTTTAAATGATGTAAAGTAATTAGAAGTAAAAAAAAATGTGAGTAAGATGGTTAAGGCTTATACTTTTCAAAGATATTGCAACACAATGTTTAAATAAACTCTTTGAATATTGATTATACTTTAAAATATATTAAAAACAAAAAAACATTTTTAATAAGTAAAATGTTTTCAAAGTTTACACTTTAAAAGAAAATTGCATAAAAAGAAATTTGATTCCCCTCTGCTCATATAAACTTCAGTTATTAAAATAAGCTATACTGATTTTATTATTAAAAAAATTAATATCTCTAAAAAGAATTGAAAATATTAAAACCAATTAAGTTTATATTTAAAACCATTTATCATTTCTTATAATTTTTATCATTTCTTATAATTTAAATAAAGTTCAAGACTAAACTACCTTACTCCATACCTTCATGTTACTGTCATATCAAATGTTTTGTCCCTGGGATACTAAAATTTGAGAGTTACCTAGCCACTTCTTTTATAGTAAGGGAAAAGCCTGTCTATAAACACTGTTAGCTAATAAACAATCATTACGTTTACACGAGATATTCCGCAGGAAATGTGAGTTAATTGTGCATGGCCGGGAATATATTAATACAGAATCTCGAATTGCGCTTCCCGAATAAAAGGGAATTATTCTGCTGTTGCAGATATCATTGTTTGATGATCCGTTTACTATGTACATAAACATATTAGCAACGTGGTCAACTCAAAACTTGCTTAGCCGAAGTCTTACATCAGATGCTCCAGGGAACACAAGTTTTGCTCCAAGAAACCACACACAAAAAAAAATAATGGGTATGTTCCTGGAGGCCTCGGCGCCTATGCGAGTACAAAATAAATAAATACAAGACAAGTGACGGGCGCCAGCTTTCAGCTGCTTATTTAGACTTCATTCAGATTCGCTGCACAGTCGGCATAACTGGATCGAATAATTGTACTGGTTCCATATGTACATGTACATCACCTTCAAGAAAAATGGTCCATCAATGGATTACCCGAACCAATCGGTGATGATCATGACAAGAAGTACTTAATGAACCGTCTGATGATCGAAGTCAAAGTACTGGCATCTTTTGCCTATCCTACATCACTCAAAAGACGATTGGATGGAGAATCATCTTCCTCCGGTGCTGCTAACTAACGTGTGGCTCGCGAATCTCGATATATATATTTTTCCGGCACAAAAAATCAGACAGTAGCAGGATAAGGGGTATTCGGATTGTCTAGAGCTATATTGTAATGGAGTATAAGGGGCATTCCAATTGCCCATACTTCTGTTAGTGTCTGGTAAATTTGGAATGACTGGGATAGTGAAATTTATTTGTTCAAATCAAAATTTTAGTCATCGTTCAAGATTGCGATTTTTGTTACTGTATTCGGTAATTTCTCCCCAGAACATGTTGAAAAGACTAACGGTTCGAAGACAATTAGGTTAACAAAAGATGTGACCCTTTTCTCAGACCAAACAACACAACTGGAACTGTAGCCTCCGTGGGACGACAAGGGCAATCATACGATATAATCTGAATCTGACACACGATATAATGTGAAATGAAATGAAATTTGTGGAAGAGAATTGCACTCCATGGTCGCAGCTTCCGCTGAAGACACGTACCACTGGAAAGATTTCCCTATGGATTGGCATTGATGGCCCTCCTCGGAGGGGGGAGGGACTTTACACATGGCGCTATCTCCTATGCAGAATCCAATCTATGCCTTGTCTCTTCAATGTAACATCGTATGCATAATCCCATCCCGGTCTTCGAGTTCATCATTTTTTGATGAGGGATTCCATCGGAGGGCTCGATCAATCTTTTCTCTCGCAGGAAAAACAACACAACAAAGCATCTCACGGGCTCTCTAAGTTCACCTATTGAATTAGCTTTAGATAAGAATGATTTAAAGAAAAATAAGCAGTGGAAAATAGTGGAAAATATGTTTTTTCCCACAAGTTTACATACAAAAAAAAGCATCTTATTAAAGGTGGTTTGTAGTAAGTTAAAAAACGTAGTAGTATATATTTGACAAATTGGGTTCAATATCAAAAGATTTTGAAAGCTATGTTTGACTCAGAGAAATAGATAGAATCAATGAGTTGTTGCATCTTTAACCTCTATTCTCCCACCAAAAAGTGTTTTTTTTTACAATATCTTGGTAGAATGATTATGGGAGACACTTTAGAGCAATTACATCGTTTTAAGTACTTCTCAATAGTTACCTAAACTAACAAATTATATAATTTCAGATTTGCAGCTATGATGTATTAATGTATATTTTTTGTTGCAAAAAGATGCCCATTATTACTTCCATTTTGAAATTTGTATTGGATACTTCACCCAAAATCATTTCAATGACTTCTTGGACTGTTGTACCATGATCTCTTATGGACTCTTCATGTCAATGTGGTTGTTGAGTCTCCCTAAACTTCTTATAATCCATGACTATAACATTGATATCCTATCAAATCATGAAGTAGAATAATACACTAATGAAAAAGGTTTTTTAGATAGAAGACCAACAAAACTTGAATAATACAAAGATAGAGGAGGTGTCAACACTCTAGGAGTTGAAATTTTGTAGGTTGAGCCCAAGAAAATTTAGAATTATCAGATGAAAAAAAGCATAAAGCCAACATAAATTCATATTAGCATGGGCTATTACTACGTTTCAACGCTTTGGAAGAAGCACAATCAGCTTCAAACCTAGAGGGCTAAGAGAACTCCATCAATGTATTTAACTAATATAATGGTAAAAACTAAGTGATGAATTGGCGAAAGCATAGAAATTCCCAACCAAACTTGGACCTCCAATGTTTTGGCTGCTTAATTAACATAGTCCAACCCATTATCCCACCTCTATGACATTTCACTTGAATAATGTATACATTAGACAATGTGGAAGTGGATAAGAGTGTGCAGCAATAGTGGACAACTGTCGTGGCATAAGTAGTTTCGTTGTGGAGACTCAATGGCATGCAACACTCCATGCACTAATTAGTTGGCCAAAATGCAACACTGGACTGCACTTATTGGTTGAAGCATAGGATTCGCAAAACTAGTTAACATGTAGCACTCCATGCACTAAACGGTTTTCTGAAATGCAACAACGAAATGCACTTATTGGTTGAAAGATAGAATTTTCAAAAGTATTTCAAGGAACTAGTTGTAAGTACTCCTCACCATAAATAATTAGAGTCCAATTTTTGTTCCATGTAGCCAAAATAGGATTGATAACCCATTGCTAGATTATGTTCTTGTAAAATGTGACAAAAAATCAAAACGCGAAAAATGTTGACATGCAACACTCCATGCGATAATTGGTTGAAACACAAGATTCAAAATTAATTCAAAGGATTAGTTGTAAGTGCTCCTTACCATAAATGATTATAGTATGAAGTTAATAAATGGGATTTTTCAAAGCTAATACAAGGGACTAGTTATAAGTAATCCTTACCATAAAGGATTAAAATCCAAACAATTTTCCATGTAGTCAAAATTGTATTGATAATCTATTGCTACATTATTTTCATGTTAAATGAGAAAAAAATCACAATTATCATGAATTCCATAATGTTTCTAATACTATCAAGAACTAATGCCAATTAGAAATGAATGAGGGATAGATAGGGAGTAAGATAGTTGTCATTGGTTTAGAGTCACCTACCACTCCTAGTCTTGAAATGTACAACTTTTTAACCAATGACACATTAGAACCATTTTTTCTCTCCTTGTGGTGCCTTAATGGTTACTGACAAATTGACAATCCTATGCCTAGTCCATGGGAACCAATTCTTTGCGTGCTCCGCTCGACTATGAATCGCTTTCGATATAAGAATGTGATCACAAGGTGATTTGTTCCAATGATCCACCGTCACCATGATGGGGGGTCAGGGTGACCCCTTAAGCTAGTGGGATGGTTGCAGTGACATGGACTCATGTTCTTTTTTAGTGGCGGAGATTCAACTTGTTGATCTAGCAACAATGATTGACCACAAGAGTTTATACCCAATGACATAAGAAAAGAGGGGGATAAGGTGGGGAGGTATGGGATTAGAGCTAAAAATTCATAAAACATCTTATGACCAACATGAACTTAGTTAATTGAAGAGAAAATTTACATATTCCTTAGATACCAACTAATGTGAAGAACTAGGAAGGGAAATTGACAATGATAACAAAATAGGATAATATTAAATTCATTGCCAAAGAATATTATAGAGTTTGAATAATATTTACATAATGGACAAATAAGCATAACAAATAAATTCTCTAAAGTAAATATATATATATTGATTTTCCCTCGTAGGGAAAAGAAAAAGGAAAAAATAAAATTTTTGGTTGAATGCTCCTGCATCAAATCAGAATACAAGGTCCTATGGACTGTTATCTATGATTTTTTGTATAGCTAAATTATTCTTATAGATCTTCGTAGCATTCATATAGATAGTATCTTCTTTCACGAGTCCCTTCCATTTAACCAAGTATTCATAGTAGTTCTTCTTCACAGTCCTTTTGGCGATCTTATGGTCCAAGATCATCTCCATTTGTAGTTTCTTTGTTGTGGGTAACTAGTTTTCCCATTGAGCCTTCTCCTAACCATCCTCATTTTCATGTTTAGGTTTCCTGAAAGGGAACACATATGATACATAAAAAATTGGGGAAATGTCAATATCGTAAGATAGCTCAATTTCATTGGCATCAAATGAAAACTTCCTAAAGATTTTGTAGGGTCCAATCTTCTTCAACTTCATCTTGTTATATTCATTTTTTGGAAATATTTCTTTCCTTAAGTGTGTTTGAACCGACTCTCCTACTTCAACATTGACCTAAATTTTCTTCAGGTATTCCCTCTTGTCGCATGTTTGGATTCTTTTTAACAACTTCCCTTTCATCTGTTGATATAGCTTCTACATGGTTGTCGCAAATTTTTCTATATTAATGCTTCAGATCTATTATTTTTGTAGGTTTCTAAGTTCATATAAGTCTTTGTGGTCCATACCATATAGAATTTGGAATGGGATTCTGCTCATGCATCTGTTGGATAAATCATTGTAGGACAATTAATATTGGGGATGAACTGGGTCCCACTAAATTTTGTGTTCATTTACTAAACTTCTAAGAAACTTTCAAAATATCTTGTTGACAACTTTAGTCTTCCTTTCTATTTTAGGTTTATAGGATGATATGAACACAAGGTTTCTCTCAAGATTCTTCCGCAAAGTCTTCCAAAAGTACGAAGATAATTTTCTTCCTTGGTCTAATACTATACATCTAAGTAGCTACTATAGTCTCATAATTTATTTAAAAAAATTGCACTGTGTGTGTTGTTGAATAATGTAGCTATGTTTTCTCTTTGTAATTGTTAATGTATTTATAATACTATTTAAAAACTAAGAAAGTAAATAAATTTTAAATTAGAAGAGAATTAAAATAAAGGAAATCAACAAAACCACCTAAAATTAAGATCCTTGATAATGGCTCATACTGACATGTGTGATTGAGTTATTGAATCATATCCTCTTGCTATTACATTTTGAAGTAGATTGAAAAGTCAATATTCCTTTCTATCTTTGGAATGGTGTGGGACAATTTCCAAAATCATAATAAGTTTCATATTTGTTGTTACTAATAAAAAAGTGAGCCTTGATCAATATGTCATTTTTGTTGAGAATTCCATCCATAGAAATGAAGATCCCGACTTCAATGTTCATAGGAAAAATCTTAAAAGGAAATCTTTGAGGAAATGTTGAGAACATAACACCCAACCATTGGGGACCACTATCAAAGAGTGATTTACTAAAAGCATGGCTAAGAAATAACATTAAGAGCATACCACCAAAGCTTATCTTCCATAAACTCAAGAGTATTCCAAAATTGTGACCAAAGAAAAATATGTGGGGACTGAGGACAATCATGAGAAGTAAGAAAAATATCCAAAAATTTTAAGGATATGCCATAATGTGTCAAGGAATATGTTATCTGAGCCTCAGTGTCTTATTTGTATTGAATCATAAACCATCAAACTATAATTTATTCTTCATATATGAAGAAATGCTTCTCAAGATAGTGAAAGATGAAATGTCTTCCATCCCTATAGATACCTTTCTTTATATAACATTGAAAATAAAAAACAAGAATATAGAAAAGTTTAAAAGAAGAGATTAAAGAATTGGAAATGTTAAATAGTTATGAAAAAAGTGAGAAATTAATCCTTAAAGTGTTAGAGACCTAGGTTGTGAGATGAAAGTGAAAAATTGGCATGCAAAAATAAATGTTGCCTAGGAATGTGAAAAAATGTATAAGGAATCCCACGAGATGAAGTGACATAGTATAAGTTAGGTCCCTATAATACTAGTGTATTCCCCCATTAGTATTATCATTGTAGCCACTTATTTTTATTTTTTTCCCATGTTGTCCCCATATTGTTATAATTGTGCCCCATAGAAGCCCACTATTGTTATTGTTGTCCCCTTACATTATTATTGTTATGTCGGCTCTAATTATATTGTGAACCCTTAGACTCCTAAATATAGAAAGGAAGTCTTTTCATTTGTATCATCCAATAATTGTTCATTTGTGTAACATCAAAGAGGTTTCCCCCATGAAGAGGCTAATTTTGAAGTCGTTGATCTATATTTTCTTCTATTTTGTGAATTGGTTACATAACCTTTGGTATTAGAGCTTTGGATTCTAGGGTTTTTCTGCTCCAAATAGGTCATCATGGCATTTTCACTATAACTTTATTTCTACGATGTTTCAGAAGTTGAAATTAAAACTCATGTGAGCGAAAAACCTCATGAATCTTGGGTCTGAAATTCAAATCTTTTCCCACTATAGTTTTGGAGATATGATCAAAGGATGTTAGGGTTTATGCAAGCTCCCAAATTACATCCCAAATAGGGGACCTTGGAAAGCTCGTCATAACTTTCTCTCTAAGCATCAGATTGAAATTTAGTAAGGAGTTATAGAAAGAGGATGGATTGTATTTTTCTTTGTATCTTTTTCAGGTCTAAAGGTCAAGGTAATGACACGTGGAAGGTTGTACAATTCCTCTCTATTGGGCCAATCTATAATGAGCTCATCATGGGAGATTTAGCATAACTATTTATTGAAGAATCCAATATTGATCAGACTAATGGAGTTAGAAAACCCACTCTGAGGGCTATCACAAGACGTAATTTTAGACATTGGAGATCCAAAATTACAAAGATACAATGGATTCAATATCTAGCTCATACAAAGCGAAAAAAAGGTGTGTATTTTTTGTTAAAATTTGCATCAGTTTGGTTTGAAAAAATTGTTTGAAGTGATTCAAAGGGCATAGTGAGGCATAATTATCTTTAATTGATGCCCTGAAGAAACAAAATGGAAACACCTACTAAGCAACCTAAAATCTCTACCATGAATTTTGTAGAAGAGGAAGTAATGCACCATGATATATCAAAACTACGAGACCAAGTGCAACAATTTTCACTCTCACAAAAAGTAATAGAAGCTAAGATGGATGGTGTGGAATCTAAGATGGATTGCGTGGAAGCTAAAATAGATGGTATAGAAGAAAAACATGAATGAAAAATGGAAGATTTGAACATAGATTTGACAGATTTGCTACAAGGAATGCTTACTAATGGTGAAAAGTTATTAAAGGAAACTGATGGTGAGAACAAAAGAAAAGATAATCATGATTTCATTGACTGTAATGTTGGATTGAAGACCCACCATGTTCCAAATATCGAGATGAGAAATTTTGATGGCAGGTATCTCCTAACATGGATATTATAGATGGAGAAATATTGTGATCTCCATAATGTGAAAAACACACAAAAGGTACACATTGCAACTTTGTATTTGGAAGCCAATCAATTTGTATGGTATCGATGCTTTGCTATTGTAAACAAACTTCCACCTAGGAAATTTTTGCAGAAGAAATGATAACACATTATGATGATACAAAAGGAAACACCTTTTTTAGCCAATTGATAAATATGAAACAAAAGGGTTCAATGGTGGATCACATTGAGGACTTCCAAAAATTGAATACAAGGGTAAAAGATATTCTAGAGGAGCATAGGATTGATGTGCTCATAGGGACTTTAATGGATAACATATAACATGATGTTCCCCTATGAGAACCTGATTCATTTGCATTAAGGTTGGCAAGAAAAATTGAAAGAAAAATTATGGTAGCAAGGAAGCCTACCACTCGAGACTATAAAGATGAAAGTTTTGTTTCCCCTAGCCTTCCACAACCTACAAGGTTGAAACCACAACAAATGGAAGAAATTTTTTTAAAAGGGCTTTGTTACAATTGTGATAGAAGATACATTAAAGGTCATAAATGTGTTGATAAGAAATTATTTTACGTAAATTGTGAAGAGGAGGAAGAAAAGGAAAAAGAAACATCAAAAAAAGAGGATATACATGACGAACAAACCCTAGAGACACATGAAATGAATCTGACGATACCTTGTAATGCATTGACCAAAATTACCTCTCCTCAAACTCTCAATATAGAAGAACATATCAAGAAGAAAAATGTAATAGCCTTGATTGATTTAGGAAGTACCCATAATTTTATTCATTAGAAGATAGCTAGGGAATTGAATTACTTCATATATACAACACCAGAGTGTCAGGTAGTGGTTGCAAATGGAGGAATCATAAATTTCTTTGGAAAGTGTCGTAATATCAAGTTATCCATATGATAATATGTATTGAATAGTCCAATGCTTTCCATTCCAATGGGTGGTTTTGATGTTGCACTAGGAGTCCAATGGCTACAATATTTGGCTATGATAGCTTTTAATTTTCAAGAACTTTTCTCGAATCTTTTTTCGAAAGGAAATAAAGTTACATCAAGGGGTATCACAGGGAAACCAGGAAAGATAATCAGCTCTAATAGCATGAAAAAGCTTCTAAATAAAGAACAATGACGTGTAATTTCACAATTATGTTCGTTAGTGGTTCCCACATCGAAATCATCTATTTCTCGAGATAACCAAAAGGTCTTGGACTATCATTCCAATGTATTTGAGATTCCTAAAGGCCTCTTACCTATTAATGATCAAGACATGCTATTCATTTTATTGCAAGAAATGTTCCTATAAACATGAGTCCTTACAGATATCCCTATGCCCAAAAGAGTGAAACTAAACGTATGGTTGCAGAAATGCTAGAGGCTGGTATAATTCAACCTAGTCAAAGTTCTTTCTCTCCTCCACTAGTATTGGTTCACAAGAAGGATGGATCATGGCGCATGTCTTCATATTATAGGGAGCTCAAAAATCTCACTATTAAAGATAAATTTCGTATTCCTATCATTGATGAATTATTGGATGAATTGCATGGATCAATTTACTTCACCAAGGTGGATCTTGATTCAAGATATTATCAAATCAGAATGAAAACTGAAGAAATTCTAAAAACAGTGTTTAGAACTCATGAGGGTCATTATGAATTTTTTGTCATGCCTTTTGGCCTCACTAATGCACCTTCTACATTTCAAGGTTTGATGAATTCCATTTTGAAACCCTTCCTATTAAAAATTTTGTTAGTATTTTTTGATGATATACTAATCTACAACAAGTTTTGGAAGGATAATGTTCAACATGTTGACAAGGCACTCAAACTATTGGAGGAGAAACAATTATATGAAAATACCTCTAAATGTTTCTTTGGAGAACAAGAGGTAGAATATCTGGGTCATATTGTATCTCATGAAGGTGTTAAGGTAGACCCTATAAAAATTAAAGCCATTAAGGAATGGAAAATCTCGACATCCATAAAGAATTTGTGAGGTTTTCTTGGGTTGAAAGAGTATTATCACAAGTTTGTTAAGAATTATGGGAGAATGAAAACACCTCTAACAAGATTATTGAAGAAATTTGAATCCTCATGGACTCTAGAAGAAACGAAGTCCTTTGAACATCTTGAAGAGGAAATGTGCCAAGCACCTATCTTAGCTACACTAGACTCCACAAAAAAAATTATTTTTTAATGTGATGCCTCACAAAATTGAATTGCTGCCTTTTTAATGCAAGAAGAAAGACCCATTCTTTTGAAAGGAATCTAATGAAAGGAAAGTATTAACACAAATCTATTTATGAGACTTAAATGTTTGCAATACTAGATGCACTCAAGAAATGACGCCCTTACCTAATGGGAAGACACTTCAATGTAAAACTAGATCATGATAGTCTCAAATACTTTTTAGACCAAAGATTATCTTCAAAAGATTAACAAAAATACGTCACAAAGATGTTGAGTTATGACTTTGAAATCATCTACAAAAAAGGGAAGAAAAATGTTGTAGCAGATGCACTCCCAAGAATGGATGAGGATGTGGAAGCATTTCTTTGTGCCATTTCTATTATCCAACTAGATTAGAAAACAAAGCAAGGGATGAATGGAAGAATGATGAAGAAGTGTGGGTACTCATTCAAAAGTTACAACAAGATCCTAGTACATATGATACATTTAGATGGAAAAATGATTCGTTATGTTAGAAAGATCAATTATACCTTTGTAAGAATTCCCAACTCAATCAAAAGATTCTTATGGAATTGCACACCTTTCCGTTAGGAGGGAACTCAGGATTCTTAAAAACTTACCACAGGGTTAAGAAGGAATTTGTTTTGGGATGGCCTTAAATATGACATTCAAAAGTTTGTGGCAGAATGTTTGGTTTTCCAAAAAAATAAAGTTCAAACAATTAAGACCCTGGGTCTATATCCATTCGAGGTCAACTTTGGGAGGAGGTTTCAATGGATTTTATCATAGGTTTACCCAAGTTTGAAGGAAAGAGTGTCATCATGATGGTAGTTAATACTTACAAAGTATGCACACTTTTATGCATTATCTCATCAATTTAAAAGGAGTACATTTGCTACTGCATTTATGTAAACAATTAAAAAGGTGTGTGGAAACCCAAAGATCATTGTAAGCGACAGAGATCCTATTTAAATTGGAAATTTTTGGGCAAAATTATTTTCTTGTCTAGGTACTCAGTTAGCTCGTAGCTCATCTGATCATCCTCAATATGATGGGAAAACTGAGATAGTAAATAAACGCTTGGAAGGATATATTCATTGCTTTATATATCATAAACAAACACAATGGGTCAAACAGTTGCCTCTGGCTGAATGGTGGTATAACACCTCCTTCCATACTACAACAACCCCATTTATGGCACTTTATGGGTATCACCCACCATCCATCACATCATATTTAATATAAAATTCTAAGCTTCAAGCAGTGGAAGATCACATCAATGATCAAAAGCAAGTTCTACAACTCTTAAAGGATAACCTCACTTTGGCGTGGGATAGAATGAAACAACAAGCAGATCAGCATCACAACGAAAGAAGTTTTGATATAGGTGACTAGGTATTTCTATAGCTACAACCATACAAACAAATGTCCCTCAAGTAAGCTAAGAAGGATAATAAACACCAAAGTATTATGGTCCATACAAAGTGTTGTAAATGATTGGTACTATGGCATACAAAATGGACCTTCCTGCAACTTTTCGAGTGCCCCCAATTTTCCATGTTTCATGCTTAAAGAAGGTTATAGGTGATAATCTCCTAGTTCAAAAAATATTTTCAAAACATGAAGAGGAAGGAAAAATCATATTGGAACCTAAAGAAGTCATAAAAACAAGAACTTGATAGCTACGAAATTGATCAATTTTAGAGTATCTCATCAAGTGTAAGAAATTACCGGCTAATGATTCCACATGGGACGATGAGGATTTTATACATAATCATCCATAACTACTCAAGTGTTAAGGACAACAATTTTCAAAAGGAGAGGGGCATCTTAGGTCCCTATAATACTAGTGTATTATCTTATTAGTATTGTCATCGTAGCTCCTTATTGCTATTGTTGTGCCTATGTTGTCCCCATATTGTTATTATTGTGCCCCATAGAAGCCCATTATTGTTATTGTTGTTCCCTTACATTATTATTGTTATGTAGGCTCTGATTATATTGTGACCCATTAGACTCCTATATATAGAAATCATGTCTTGTCATTTGTATCATCCAAGAATTGTTCATTTGTGTAATGTAAAGGAGGTTAACCCCTCGAAGAGGCTGATTTTGAATTCATTGATCTATCATTTCTTCTATTTTGTGGGTTGGTTGCATAACAGTATATGGTTAGCGATTAAAACTAAAATGAAACAAGAGAGTGAGAAGTGGCCATATAGAAATCTACACCAAATTTTGATATTTCGATAAATGAAACATCACTTTTCTAAAGTAGCTTTGAGGGATACAATTTTGTTCAATTTGACAACTTTAGAATCAATATTAAATTTATGATTGTCTTGCATGAGGACACCTAATGTGTCATGTCGGGGGATATGTTAATCCTTCATTTTCAAGACTTTTTCATTGTCTAATGTTCCCAGTTTAACCCTTTCTACTCTATACTTACACCATTGTTTTGCTTCTTTTATAACATTTACTCATGATTCAAAAGAAAGGATTACAGCATAATCATAAGGCATTAGTTTGTTGATGTAGGATAAAATCCTCCAAAGGAGATTTTTTCTAGATGCCTTGATATTATTCTATGTCAAACATATCAAATCTATGCTAAATGAGGGTTGTGCCATTCAGTTATCAAACTTCCAAACTACCCTATTCTAAAATAAGGCACCCAACATAGCTTGAGGTTATTGCTTGCTGGAAAAGAATATTTCGATGCATTCTATGGCATGAAAGTATCACATAATATTGATTTATATTATATCTTTTCCAGTCAATAAATAATACTTTTAATATGGATTTCATGTCATAACTCCTATCTTCCCTTAACCAAATTGTAAATAATTCATTACCCATGAAATAAGGGGATTTATTGTGGGTTCAATATGTTATCCTATGCTTTAAATATATGTATATATAATATAAGAGGATGTAAAGGGATACATTACAGTATGTAAGAGCCCTGGTTAAAATTCCATGTAATAAAATTTAATAAACGAAAAAATAATAATCACGGTCGATGGGACACTTATTCAAAGTTGAATGTTGGGCAAAATATTTTAGTGTGGGTTTTCATCAGTTTAGTATGGCTAAAGGAAATTCGAATAGGAAATGGCTAAGGCTTTGGAAAGCAAAAATGGCATTTTTGGCACATTTATTTAGGAAAATAATGAAAATTAGGAGAGAAGGGAGCTGAAAGGTCGCATATCACATGTGAGGAGGAAAATGAAGGAAAGGAAAAATGACATTTTTGGCACATTTATTTATGAAAATAATGAAAATTAGGGGAAAAGGGAGGTGAAAGGTCACACGTTGCATGGGAAGAGGAAAATGAAGAAAATAGAAGCCTCATTGATAAAAAGGCTTTTGATGATAAGTAGGTAACATTTTGTAAGTTCAGTTTTGGAATTCTCTCATGATTCTCTCTCTCTCTCTCTCTCTCTCTCTCTCTCTCTCTCTCTGCTGCTCTTGGCCACTTATAGTTTTCATGGAGCATTTTGGCATTTGATCAAGACATGAAAAGAAGGAAAGAGGAAGCAAAGATCAAGTAAGGAAGAGAAGGATCAAGCAGCTACAATAATATTCTTTGTAGGTATTGATTTGCATGTGTATTTTCATTCCTAGATTTGGAATGCATGGCATTGCATGCGGTTATTTTGTTGTTATGGCATGGGTTTTTCCAGATGTGATAGTGTTTTCATCATAGCCTTTCCATTTCCGCATACCCATGGTATGATGGGGTTCTCATATTTTGGTTGAGTTAGATTGCCGGAAGGATTTGAAGCTTAGTGTAGTGGATCTCTAAATGATAGAGAACATGCCCTAGTTGTCCCAAAACCGTACTATGGGTCATAGAAAAGCCACTTGCCTAGTAACCCCTGAGCCAAAATGTGGCTTATGGTAAAGCCATGATTGTGTTGGCTTGGTGGGCCTAAGATTCCTTTCTGGTGAATGGCATGATATATGGTAAATCCAAGAGGTGGATTTCTATCTGTTGGGCCTAGTAATCATGAGTTGGGATATGCGGTAAATCCTGGAGAGTGGGTCTCGGTTTAGGGCCTAGTGGTTTAGTGTGGATTGTGGTAAAGTCAAAGAGACTAGGAGATAGGAAAATTACTCATTGTGTAGGTCGAGAAATATGGTGACATCCATGCTTATTTTGCCTAGCGGTCAGGTGGATATCATGGAAAATACTGTTATTACATGTTCATTGTGTTGGCATAGTGATCTGAGATGGATTACGATAAAACCTAGTTTGTATTGGTGGGGGTGAAGTGGCTCAGCCTCGGGATACCCTCGTTGGTTCTTTTGGTTTGGGTCCCACATTCATGATTGGAATATGGCACGGGGTGAATAACTGAGGAGAGATTTGTCTCAGGCATTCTATGGTTGGGTGTAACATGTTAGTCTCATTTGAGGTTTGGAATTTTCATAGTCAATATAAGGTCATTTCCCGTTGTATTTCTATGAATATTATATCGGTTTATATGTGGATCATATGGTTGTCATTTCCTTGGTATTTATGTTGCTATTATGTTGGTTATGTATGTGTTTTATGAGAGTGGCTATGTATGGATATCATCATGTTTTTACTTGTAAATGAATGAACAATGTATTTATGACATAATAGATTATAATGCAACAAATGATATAATGGAATAATGTTTCATAGCAGTTCTCAGATAACTGTGAGAACCCTATTCTTAGATTTGTTATTTACACCTATAGATTACATGTTCGTGATATGTTTGACGAAACATTTGCCATCACTAGTAGGGGTCTAGTTAAGGTTTTATTCAAGTATTTATATTTGCATCATTGTTTCCTTATTATCTCTATTTTTTGAAGGTGTCATTCAGTTCTAGGTACTGATTTGGGCTTTAGGTTTGAAAAGTTGGCTCAAATCTAAAGGAAAATGTCACAACACTAGCTAAAATAGTCCCTAGACGTTGGAATTCCTTGGCATGAGAGTGTCCATAGCCTCCTGGACATTGTTAGTTCCATATCATGGGAGCATTTGGGGCTCATGTGGTCTAAAATCATAGTGGTACCCAAGGGATAGCTACCTGAGTGGTTGGGATGGTTCTTGGGAGTCTTGTAACTAACGTGGAAGGTTTTTATGTTGTGTTTCCATCTATTTCACTTCCTGAAAGTCACATGCGAGGTTGAATCTAATCATAGTAGCCTCACGTCATTTCTTTACCCTGGTTGGATGGTTACTTGGGTGGATGTTAGAGGACGGTGTTACAAAGTGGTACCAGAGCATGCTTAACCCATAAGACTGGATGGGTGGTGTGTTGGTCATGTGTTCATGTAATTTTCATGTATGTTACTAATTCTTGTGGTCTATGTGCTTGTTGCATACACATGTTGTGAGTCCTGCTTGTAGTGTTGTCGCCATGTGAAACTGGATGTTGTTGTTATGATGTATGTCATCATGAGTATATGATTGGTTGCATGTTGTTTATGCTTACATATTGTCAGTGTACGTTGGTATGGTTGTGTTGTCGTGCATGATTTCATGGTATATGTAGTTGACATGGTCATGCACTGATGACTGGACTCTAACTAGACTGATGGTTACATGGTTATGTGCTTATGTATTATATGTATATATGTTTCCATGATTATGTTATACATGTAGTACATTGATTGGTTGTTCTTGAAGATGAGATATCCTCCATGAATTATGCCAAGGTATGGTGGTTTATTGTGATTTGGTTTAGCTAACATAGTATGCCTTGTAGGAAAGAGATGAAATGACAAGCAGGATTATAGACTAGAGAGAGTCTCCCTATGAATTAGATGACAAACGTGGTGTTAGGAACTCTTTTGATTTGGAAGATACATTGAAAATCCTGAAGGAAGAAATAAGGAGTTGTAAGATAGACAATGAAAGTATCATACATGTACAAGAGAAACAACCAGAGACTAATGTTATACTTCTTCAAAGTTTGTCAAAATTGTAGCGGAAAGGGCTACTTCGGATCAACCATGGTGAGGAGGACAAAACTATTGGGTCATATGAAAATAGGTATCATGGTGGTTATAGGTGAGATAGAGATGACACAACTAGAGATGGTAGATTACTAGATACCTCAGATAGGAGAGGAGATTGATACATGTATTATTCGAGTTCTAGTTCGGACAGGCTTTATGATCGTAATCATTATAGTCGTTAAAGGGGGAGTGATAGGGGATACTTTCCATAAGAGTTTAAGAAAGAAAATTCACCTAGATTTGGTCGAGATCTTGAGAATATAGAATACGTAAAGGCTTGGATACTTGGGTTGAGTAAATTCTTTGAGTTGTGTGAGTACACAGGTAATATGAAGCACAGAATAGCTATCTTCAATGTCAGAGGTAAAGTAGACATTTGCTGGGAAGATCTGAAGCAGATTAGAGACATAAAGACATATGAATTGACTTGGCATGAGTTCCATAGGATTTTCAGGGAGAAGTACTTGTTAGAAAGGTACTACGATAGTAATGCCGAAGAATTCTATGAGCTAAAGATGGGATCAATAACAGATGAAGAGTACATGACTACGTTCCTAGAGCTATTGAGGTATGTATCTTATCTGAAATATGTGAAGGCTAAACATCAGTGACTTGTAAGTGGATTTCAATTAGTATTTAGATATCAAATTGAGTAAGATGATGCTCGATCACTTGAGGAAGTTATTGGGAAATTGAAGTATTGATATGAATAGCCAAAGCATAAGAATGAATCCTAGCAAGGATGGAAAGGGAAAGAAAAAGGTAAAGGTAAATGGAATTTGAAAAGAGGAATGCCTAGGAATGTAGACAAGGAAGAGAATGTGGCACTGTAAAATAGGTTCAATACAAATAAATAGGGGCATGGTTCACAACACCGACATAAGAATGATGGTATTGGTCAGTTGGAATGCGGGACATGTAGAAAGGAGCACCTTACGAGAGATTCTCCATAGAATCAGGGTGGTAGGCCTGAGATATATAGTGTGAATGAGGCATAGACTATTGGGGATGTTGGTGAGAACATTCCTCATATTTATGCAACATTGGATAATAAGAAGGTAGACCTAAAACGTATATCATTGATATGGATGGTAAGGAGTATGATCAAGTTATTTCTATTTTGATTGACCCTAGATCTAATTATAATTATGATAGTCCTGACATGGTGGATAATTATGGTCTGAGTAAGGAATTGTATGCAGAATCTGGGTTAGTGCTATTGGCTACAAGTTTAAAGAAGTGAGTTCATCGTTGTGTAAGAACTTGTGCATTTGATTTAAATGGTATGCCTACCATACCACATTTGAATGTATTACCATTGGGACCATACAATATGTTATGGGGGATGGATTAGTTGTATATTCATAGAACTAAGGTGGATTTTTATCAGAAAGAAATTAAGTGTGTGGACGACAATGGGGAACTAAGAGTCTTGCAGTGAAAGAGTAAAGCCACATTAGTAATCATGGTGATATCTATGTAGGAAAAGCAAAACTGTAGGAAATATTGTATGTTATTTTCCATACATATTTCTAGTGACAAAGGTAAGGAAGTTGACGATGAAGATGTTTTGAGCACGTAGCCAATTCTACAACAGTTTCAGGATGTGCTTCGTGAGAATATTTTAGAGTTTCTACGTCATAGGGAAGTAGAATTTTTTATTGACTTAGTTCTAGGGGAAACTCTAGCTTCAAAAGCACCTTACAGGATTAACACACCTTGTTTGGTAGAGTCGAAGTTGTAATTGAAGGAAATTTTGGACAAGGGATACACTAGGCCAAGTGTATCATCTTGGGGTGTGCCCACATTGTTTGTGAAGAAGAAAGATGGTAATATCCAACTGTGTTTGATTATAGGAAGTTGAACAAAGTTACCGTCAAGAATAGGTACATGTTAATGAGGATTAATGATTTGTTTGATCATCTGAAGGGAGAAAAAAATTACAATAAAATTGAATTGAGATCTGGATACCATCATGTATGCATCAAAGAAGAGGAAATATAGAAGACCACATTTAGAGCTAGGTATGGGCATTATGAGTTTGTTGTAGTTCCATTCGATTTGATTAAGGTTCCAACTACATTTATGTGATTCATGAATAGTGTGTTACATGCATATTTGGGTAATTTTGTTAGTGTGTTCATTGATAACATATTGGTACGTTCTAAAAGTGAGGAAGAGCATGTTGAGCATTTAGCAGCAGTGTCTAGGTTGTTGACAGAGCATCAATTGTATGCTGAGATAACCAAGTGTAGTTTCTTTCAGGCTGAGGTAAATTACTTGGGACATGTTGTCTCCAAGGAGGGCATTGTAGTAGATCGAGAAAACATGAGGACCATCATGGAGTGGGTACCTCTTAGAAATGTGGACGAGGAGAGATATTTCATGGGGTTCGTAGGTTATTACAGGAGGTTCATCAGGAACTTCTTGTAGACTACTTATCCTATTACATCATTATAGAAGAAAGGTAATGAGTTTTATTGGAAAAAGGAGTTTAAGGTGAGTTTTGAGCAACTTAAGGAGTTGTTGACACATGCTCCAGCATTAAAGATTACAAATCCGAATAGGGAGTTTATAGTATGTACAGATGCTCGAAACAGGAGACATGGTGGAGTCCTTATGCAGGATCGAAACGTGGTATGCTATAAATCATGAAAGATAAACAAGCACAAGTGGCAATACCTCACACATGGTCTTAAGTTAGCCAAAATCATACATGCTTTGAGGATGTGGAAGCACTATCTTCTCAGCACAAATTTTGTGGTGATGAGCCATCACATTGGGTCGAGGTATTTTTTTGACCAACTGAATATGAACATTGTGTAGGCTAGATGGTCAGCTAGGATCAGTGAGTTTGACTTTGAGATCATGTACATCAAAGGAAAGGTGAAAAAGGTAGAAGATTGTCTTATTAGGTGAGTATAGGTAAATCACTTAGCAACTATGAGCTCCTACTAGACAGACTTACAGGATATGATCTTGTAGGCAAGTCAATATCATGTCAAGTATATGGATATTGTGCACACATTGCAGCAAAGTACAAGTATAGGTAGTACTGTATGTATAGGTATAAGTAATGGTACCAGTACATGTGCAAGTGCACGAGATGTGGACTATAATCTTACAACATATGGTTTGATTAGATTCAAAGACAAGATATATGTGCTAGACAATAGTGAGATCAAGAAGGTGACCTTGAGGGAGTTTCATGACAAACCATATTCAAGTCACCCAAGCTCTTAGAAGTTGTTGACCATAGTGAAGAAATTTTATTACTTGTTGAATCTAAAGAAGCATGTGGTATAGCTTGTGGCTAGGTGGTTTG
The DNA here is from genome assembly GCA_000404065.3 of Pinus taeda. Classification (NCBI taxonomy): domain Eukaryota; kingdom Viridiplantae; phylum Streptophyta; class Pinopsida; order Pinales; family Pinaceae; genus Pinus; species Pinus taeda. Next base: position 44,701 of record APFE030714478.1, read on the forward strand.
ATGGTTAGCATGTCAAGGTAGAATCTAATCATTTAGGTGGACTGCTATAGGAGATTACAATTCCAAAGTGGAAATAAAATGCCATTTCCATGGACTTTATCACAAGGTTGCCAAGGATAGTGAGACAACACGATTCTGTCATGGTTCTTGTGGACACGTTGACAAAGGTTTCACACTTCATTCAAGTGAAGTCTGCATTCTAAACTAGAGATGTAGTACAGGTATTCATCATAGATGTCTTTAGAATGCATGTTGTTCCAAAGAATATTAGGTTAGATAGGGATGCAAAGTTCACTTCCAAGTTTTGGAAGGGGTTGTTTGAAACTTTAGTCATAGAGTTAGACTTCAGTACAACTTATCATCCGTAGATAGATGGACAGCCTGAGAGGGTTAACTATACATTGGAGGACATGTTGAGGATGTATGTGATGCATCAATGATGAAAGTGGGAAGTGTATCTTTCATTGATAGAGTTATCTTACAACAATGGCTATTAGGAATATGACGATGAGTTCATTTGAGGCATCATATGGGAAAATTTGTAATACTCCCATCAGTTCAAGTGATCTATTTAACGAGGTGTTGATTGCACTAGACATATTGGTGAACATGGAATATGAAGTGCAGGTTATAAAGAGGAATCTAAAGGTAGCACAAGATAGGTAGAAGAGCTATGCAGATCAAAACAAGTTATTCAAGGAGTTTGAGGTTGGGGAATAGGTGTACTTGTACATCAAACCAATGAAGAGTTCCTTATGGATTGGATCATGTACCAAGTCAGCACCATGGTTTTGTGGACCCCTCAATATTGTTGAGAGGATTGGACTAGTAGCCTATCAACTTGCACTGCCTTTGATAGTGAAATTCCATGATGTTTTCCATGTGTCATTGAATAAGAAGTACGTTGATCATGTGTTTCATTGGTGTATAATGTAGGTGGAATCAGATGGAGAATTCTAGTGAGAACCTTAGTGTATATTGCAAGAAAAGGTGCTCATGCTATGGAAGCAAGCAATTGAGTAGGTTAAAGTGCAGTGAAGGTACTTTGGGCCAGATGAAGGTACATGGGAGATGACAGATCATATGCGAGCTATGCATCCTTCGATGTTTTCTAGTTGAGGCAAAGTAAATTTGGTACAATGTTTTGGTATATCTCTTTGGTATATGTTTTGGTAAATGTTTGGTGATGTTTTGGTATATGTACATATATTATATGGATGTAAATACCACCATGAGCTATGTTATAAATCTCCAATAATTGGTATGGGTGTCATGTCATTACGATGTTATGCATACTATGTTGTCATGTTGGGTTGCTTCAAATTAGGGTGATCATTGTAAATACTGCATCGAGGTATGTTATAAAGCTCCATGGGAAGTATGTTTGTGTTTCAGTGGTTTTGTTGAGGTATAGGTGTGGTTGAACATCGAAGACGATGTCCCCCAATGAGTAGAGTTGTGTAACATCCTTGGTGAAAAGTCCATGTAATAAAAGTTATTAAAGGAAAAAATAATAACAATGGTTGATGGAACATGTATTCCAAGCTGAATGTTGGGAAAAATATCTTAGTACGGGTGGTCATCGGCTTAGCATGGCTAAAGTAAATTTGAAAAGGCAATTGCTAAGGATTTGGAAAGAGAAAATGGAATTTTTGGCACATTTATTTATGAAAATAATGGAAATTGGGAGAAAAGGGAGGTGAAAGGTCACATGTTTCACATGACAAGGAAAATGAAGGAAAATAATGGAAAAGGAAGAAAATAGAGGCCTAATTGATAAAAAAGGCTTCTGAGGATTAGTGGGTAACCTTTTGTTAATTCAATTTTGAAGTTGTCTCATTATTCTCTCTCTCTCTCTCTCTCTCTCTCTCTCTCTCTCTCTCTCTCTCTCTCCCCTTGACAATTATATTTTTCTTGGAGAATTTTGGCATCAGATAAAGAAAGGAAAAGAAGTCAAGAGGAATTAAAGATGTAAAATGGAAGAGGAGGATCGATCATCTACATCAATATTCTTTGTAGGTAACGATTTGCATGTGTATTTTCCTTGCCAGATTTGGAATCCATGGTATTTCATGTGGTTGTTTTGTTGTTATAGCATGGGCTTTGCTAGGTGTAATAGTGTTTTTAGCCTAGCATTACCATTTCTAGATACCTGTGGTGTGATGGGGTTTGCATGTTTTGGTTAAGCTGGATTGCCGAATGGGTCATGGTAAAGCCACTGACCTAGTAACCCCTGAGCTAGACTTTGGGTTGTGGTAAAGTTAGGATTGTGTTTCCTTGGTGGGCCCAGGATTCTTTGCCGATGAATGACAAGAGACATAGTGAAGCCAAGAGGTGGATTAATCTTTGTTGGGCCTAGTAATCTCGGGTTGGGATATGTTATAAATCCTTGAGAGTGGGTCTTAGTTTAGGGCCTAGTGATCCAGTGTCGATTGTGGTAAAGCTTGAGAGACTAGGAGACATGTAAATTCCTCACGGTGTAAGTGGAGAAATATGGAGGCATTCATGCTCGCTTGGCCTAATGATGAGGTGGGTATCATCATAAAGCCTATTATTACATGTTCATTATGTTCAAATAGTGATCTGTGATAGATTATGGTAAAGCTTGGTTTTTATTAATGAGGGTGAAGTAGTCTAGCCTCAGGATGCCCTGGTTGGTTTTTTTGGTTTGAGTCCCACATTCATGCTTGGAATATGGCATGGGGGTGAATGGATGAAGAGCAATTTGCTGATCCATTCTATGGTCGGGTGGAACATGCTAGTCCCATCCCAGGTTTGGATTTTGTATCCTCAATATGACGTGATTTCTCCTTGTATGTTTACGAGTGTAATATATCGATTTATATGTGGATCATAAGGTTGTTATTTCCATTATATTTTTGTTACTATTATGTTGGTTATGTATGTGTTTTATAACAGTGGCGATGTATGGCTCTCATCATGTTTTTACTTATAAATGAATGAACAATGTATCTATGACCTAATAGATGATAATGCAACGAATGATATAAGGGAACAATGATTCATAGAAATTCTGAGATAACTATGATAACCCTATGCTTTAATCTATTGTTTACACCTATACATTACACATTTGTGATATGTTTGACGAAATTCCTTTCATGGTTAGTAGCATTGTGCTTAAGTGCTTTCTCATGTATTTATATTTACGTCATTGTTTCCTTATTATCTCTTTGTTTGGAAGGATCTATTCAATTATGTGTAGTGCCCTATGCTTTGGGCTTGTAAATGTGGCTCAAATCTCAGGGACACTGGCTTAACACTGGGCAAGATAGTCCCTGGAAGTTGGCATGCCTTGGCATGAGAGCTTCCAAAGCCTCTTGGACATTGTCAGGTCCATATGATGTGAGCGTCTAGGGGTGAAGTGGTCTAAAACCTCAGTTCAATGTAGGGGCCACCCACCTAAATGGTTGGGATGGTTATGTATGCATTGCATCCATCGATTCCACTTCCTTAAGGTCACATATGAGGTTTTGTCTAATAATAGTAGCCTCTCATCACATGTTTTCCCTGGTTGGCCGGTTACTTGGGTAGATGTGGGAGGATGGTGTTATAGAGTATAGGATATATAATATTTTAGAGTTACAAAATATTGTGATGATATTTCATGTAGATAAGATCATAGTTGTCGATGTAAATGTAAAATTCTCAACTTGATTTCCACAATACAAAAAATTCTTATGCTTTTGAGATGTCTTCTGACTATTTTGTACTGTTGTATCCTCTATTGCAGCAAATTTATATTAGGAAAGGCCCTCTAATATATTTTATGTTGCAATATATTAGTTTCAATTATTTATTTAGTTAAAATGTATTTATTTTATCCTTTCTAATATTGTGTTTTCTCTGTATTTTCTCTTTTTAGATCTCATTATTCAATTTATCAATATTGTTTGCAATCATTCATTTTATTATTTGATTTCAACTTTTATTTGTTCCCTACATAAATTGGTGACTCACTAAATGTGGAATAATATATTTTATTCATAATCTATCACAAAAACAAATTTACCTTTTCTTAATCAAACAAGACACTATGGTTTGTGCTTCAAAAAGAATTCTTGTAAACATTAATGCACTATATCTATGTAGTTTTATTTGAAACTTCTTCCATTGGTTTCCATTGTATGTTTATTCCTAAGGCATTGAGTCATATAAATAATTTCTCAGTGTATAAATCAATCATGTACTAATTTTGTGCATATAGTGCTAGAATTTCAAATTTTAAATTCCCATACTAATAGTAATATGTAATAGAATTTAGAAATATAAATTTCCATTGAATCAACTCTTATTCTTGTAATCAAAATAGTTCCAAAATTATCCTTATCCAATTTATTTGTCTTATTCCTCTATAAATTATACTTGTATCACTGAATTTAATCTTCAAATATCTACTCCTCATTAGGGTTCATCTTAAATATTTTGTCATGAAGACATATTTTTGTTCTCTAGTCTTGACACTTATTGAGGAATGATTGTTTCATATATTCCCAATCATTGACGCTCTTCCAATTATGTTCTATAAACCAATGAATTAATGAATTCTATAATGTGGTGAAAAACAAATTCAACATTTGAGTGTCTGTGGTATAACCATAACTTCTACATCAAAATTTAAGATAAAAGATAGAAGCATCTTCGTCTTCATATAATAAACAATTTAAATTTGGAAAATATAAACGAGTCATACCTTTCATGCATACCCCTTCCTTAGGATATTCTATTGGAATATAGAAAGAGAAGTTAGAACCACCTTCTTGTTCCACTTTCATGATCATAACGATAGGGCATTGAATAGGTTGTCCATTAGATGTTGTTGATTCTAGAGAAGAAATTGATGTCTTAGAATATTCTAGTTCATAAATAATATTTTTCTAAGACCCTAGATTAGAATTAGGATGTCCAAAATTGTACTTTTCTATATTTATCAGTTCCTTTATGGAAGTATTAAACTAAACTTATAATATAGAATGCATTTATAGTGCATATGTGGGAGAAAAATTCCTCTTGTGACCTTGTTGAGTACAAAATTTTGTCCCCAATATTTTCATCCTAGTATACCCACAAATCAATTAATATTGTAAATGTCTCTTCAGAAACCATATGCTTGTTCTCTTTCATTTCTTCTCTTGTTTATTCATGTATATGCTTCTGCATATATACATCCACAATAAAACATATGTGATCTTATAAAGAGGGATTCCAAGTATTCCTATAGTATAAATGATGATAACATTTTCTATCCATTGGAACAAAATAAAAATTGATAGAATATTTTATTCCTCTCCAACAACAAGATCAAAAGTGAGGGGTATATTATATACAATTTTAATTCTTACCATCTAATCTAGTATATTATTTCACCCAATTATCACTCTAGGACTTATAAATATTAAGGAACCATGAAAAGCATATGAAATGATTAGGTGTTAGTGGACTAACTAAAAAATTGAATCATGTTGCTAGCAACTATTCGAAATCCAATGCTATTTAATTGAAAGCAAGAAACTAAAACAATAAAGGAAAATTGTGGATTTATATTGATGAGACCTATAGAGATGAAATAGTAGATGATAATAAGCAAGATCAATTACTTTTAAAACACACACCCTTCAAGCTATAATATAAATTGATTAATAAAATTTATTTTTACAAACATTTAGTTTTTGGGTCGATGTCATTGATCCAATTTTTGTATAACAATCAGATGAAAATTATAAAACTATACAGTATAAAAATATAAAAATATAGGAGAAGCATCAATAAATTGGGTCCTTTATCTATGTAGCAAGGGTCTAAAGAAAGTGTGTCATTCTTAGGCCACTTGAATGATCAAATTATGACACAAAAATTGGGAAATTGTTTATATTAAGAAAGTGTAAAATGTACCATTGACTTTATGTTTGTCTTTATCTCCTTGCTACAATCACTAATCCCCTTCTAATCTACCTCACATTTCTCTCTAACAAGAAAGAATATAATATCATTTTAAGTAGAAAATTCATTAAATGGAAATACACCAAATATTAGAAGAATTTTTAATAATACAAGTTGCTACAAACATCTACCATAACCATTAAATGAAACAAAGAATGTTATACATTTTTATAATTACATAATAACAAAACTAAGGGTATGATACAACTAATTATCTGAATAAATTGTGAGAATATTGAACAATGTTAATTATTATAGGGATACTTTGTAGTTATAACCAAAGGAATCAACATATTGATTGTCACAAGAGAATAATTCTTGATGAATGGAATACAAAATAGAGTTAGTTTTTATTATGACTCACAATATCATATAACATGCATGGTTCACATCAATACATTATATGCATGAACCACAAGTAATGAACATCATAGCTTCATAGAAATTAAAATTTCATTGGTAGAACAAGATATATAGAAAATGGAGTTACATTGAAATATGTCTCTTTCACAGCACATCATTCCTTTGATTTTTACACTATAAGTATGATCAATATGAAATTTATCTATATGTTCGGCCCACAAGACACACTTTCTATGAAATGTACCACAAACTTCTTCAATGGTCCCAATAAAATAAAAAAAGGTATTGTTGAATAATTTATAAGCCTAATGGTTAGAGTTATGGATACATAGAGGTGAGAAAGCAAGAGAGAGATACAGAGAAAGAAATACAATAAAATATAATCATTCCAGAACAAGGTCCCATCATATTTTTTTTATATCATTTGTGTACTTTATATAAAGGAATGAGTGTGTGGATTTTCTTTTTTCTTAAAATATTTTAATTATTTATTATTTTATACAAAAATGATGATAAATATCTATTAAGAAAAATTATTCTTTTGTTTTACTTAATGAAAATTTTTAATTGTGAATTGGGAAAAATGTTCACGACCTACAACCATGTGTAGAGTAAGGTTTATATGTGCATGTGGGAGGGAGAGAAAAATCCAGTAATTTCATTTATAAAAAGAAAAATAATCATTGTTGTAGAAAGGCCACAAAATTAGTCAAATCACTGTCACCTATAAATCCATACAAAATGTGTAATCTAAGCCTAAAATTTTTATTACTAAAACATCATATACATCTTTTTCAATATTTCTCAAAATGTATTTTCATATTTATACGTTGAAAATATTTAGTTAGTATCATTGAAAGAGTGATTATATATTTCCACAATCCTAGAGCTTTGTAATAAGGAAACATAAAACCAAGAATAAAAAAATTATTCAATGGAGAGCCCATGCCTTCTTTCAATAATATTCTAGATCTTAATCTTACTTTGAAGATTTAAGTTATCCTTACGAAGATGGTGTGTTTCATTGTTCTTGTGCCTTTAAACATGCATGCAGAGATGTGAGAGAATACTCGTTTTAGAAGTAGAATCCTCATTAGAAATTTATGTTATATTAGAGGTAGATGTCCAAAGAATATTCATAAATTGAATTATTATTTCATTCACTTAATCACAAGCAAAGAGCCTCGACATATTTGTTTTGATAAATGCATTTTGCATGAGTAAGCCTTAAAAGAAATTTTTAGAACCATAAGTTCACAAAATTTATTCTATGTTACTACTTGATATAGTTTTAACATATTTGTTCTGAGTGTAGGAGAGATATAAAAATTGTATAGCCCCACATTTTAAGGGTAGGGGGCTCCATCAACAAAATCTCAAACAAATTATTATCTCACGGCTTCATCAAGAGGCTAATTTGAGATCGACATTTCCTAAATCCATCGAAATATAAAGAGGATGCTTATAAATTTAATAACATGTCTACAAAACATGGTGTCCATATCCTAGAAAAATTTCCAATTTCAAGTTAGCCATATTCCCATGCTAAGATTACAAGGAGTGCTTAATGTCTCCTTGTGAGCTTTCCATACACTATTTCATGAATACTTGTTTAATAAAATTCCCCTTTCAATTGTTATTCAAAATAATCAAATAATTTGTTTTGTATTAGACTTGAAATATAGAATGATAATTCATAAAAAAAAAAATTATTTCTATTTTAGCTTTACAAAACTAACATTCACTTACTCCCTCATATGCCTCCTATTAAGTTTCTTTTCCCACACCAACCACAAAGAGTTTTGATTTATATATGATCATAAACATCCATTAAAACCTTACTCTTTTTTTAAGCTATATTTTTCTATTTTTATAAATCACATAGCTAATGATTCATGTGATGAAGATTATAAGATAAAATTTTACAACTCAATATAAGAATATGTATCTTCATGATTTATTGAATAATATTTCAAAAAATAATAACATAAAATATTTTATAAATATTAATTTATATTTATATTATATTTATTTATATTATATTTCAATATCTTAATAAATTATGGAAAAATAATCAATGGATGATTTTAAAATCATGAGATTCAAAGTTAAAATATATAATATATATATATATATATATATATATATATATTTTTATTATTTTTTTTAATCCTATTTTAAAGAGTATACATTTATTAACTCATACTTATATTAATTATAAGGAAATAAATATAAAAGCATCCTTAAAAATAAGAAATCATATTTTTTATAACTACGTTTGAGGAAAGTGGAGGGTATCTTGATGATATCATTGTGATATATATGGAAAGTTTGAGGAAAGTGGAGGGTATATTAATGATATCATTGTGATATATATGGAAAAGTAAGAAATTAAAACTTATATCTCACTATTCCATTATGTTATTATTTAAATTTAAATTTTGTATATTTAATTTATAAACATATTAATATTAATATTGATTTAATATTAGTTTAAATTACTATCGTTAAATTTATATTTATCTTGTTTTGTTAAATGTTATTTTGAAGTAATCACTTATCCATTAATTTACATAGAAGTGTAATATTTCAATGTTATGTATCATTATAAAATTACTTGACAAAATATTATTTTATAATTAATATCTTTACATAAAATTTATCCACATTTTATTTAAATTGTATTGCTCGTGAATTCAAGAGAAAAATGTATGTGTATAAAAATAATTAACTCAATGTATAACAAATTACATACTCCTCATAGCACTCATCGTTCAGAATAGTGTATGTAGATTGTAAACTCAGTTACATATTTTAACATTATATTAAAATTATTAAATAACAAATAAAAGGTTTAAATTGAATTTAACATTCATCTTTTATTAAGATATATGGATTTTGTTTGTTGTAATATTATTGTTTTACTTTTCACGAGTTTTGATAGCTTTAATATTATTCTCTCTCTTTTTCATTCTTAATTGTTATTAATGTTATAAATTTTGTATTATTTTTTAATTTTTTTAGATATAAAATTATAATTCTTTCAAATTTTTTTTTTTTTATAATGTTGATCTTTTTATCTACATGTATCATTAATTATAGTTCCATGCTAGGGAACACATGACTGAGATCCAGGTGGAAGTCATGCATTAAACAACTCATTCAATGTTGCTAAATTATAGTTAAATAAGGTTTCTTAATTGTAGTTAAAGAAGGTTGTGAAGAACATTCCTTTTGGATCTAGATTGAGATCTATTTTACATTGGAATTCATGCTTATACTCAAACATATTCATTGACACCTTAATTCCCTCCATCATCCTCTCTTTCTAGGCTGGGAAGAGGGGGGGAATATTCACTATTGAAAATTCCAAACTCCATCACACTAGGCACCATGGGACCAAGCAAGAAATTTTTTATATGAATGTGTTAGAGCCTATTGTGGTGGCTGATGACGAGGGTGTATGGCTCATCTTGCTTGGCATGACCAAGAGGAGGGGCTCTATGGCTAATCATTCTACCCCATATTCACTGCGTGGTTGTAGCAATCAAGGCACATGAGCACATATGCTTGGGTGACAAACACTGGGTAGTGAGAAACCTATTAGCACGCTACCTATGGAACATGGATGATCTAGGTGGATATTGGTGGCCACCTGTGTATTCCACTTGGACCCCCACAATTTTTTCTTTCAGTTCCCTTAACTATAGCACAGTTTACAATTTCAGGCAATTTTTTGGGTCTTGAACATTCAGAGCCATTTTAAGGCCCTAAACGACGTTTTCTTCGCAATAAGGATCTAGGAATTTTATTTGAAATTGCATTTCTAGTTGTAGTCCCCAAAGAGATATTTCTAATGAGATATCATGTGCATCAAATGGAGATAATATGACCAACTTACCACCCTAGGAAATTGGTTGTTGAACTAACACCAACGGGGCCCATAAACTCTTGGTGTTACATCTCCTCGGGTTAGGGTTTTGGTTGCTTAGGGTTTTCCTTTATTCTTGAATAATAAAAAGTGCCCTTGAGTGTCATTATAACTCAGTTTAGAGGCATGTAGCCACCACATCTCTTCTTAGAGATAAAATACCATCGCCCGAGCTAGTCTCATTTCCATTTTCTTTGTAAGCATATTTCATTATCTAATATTAATGAAAGGAAGTGTTATTTCTATTGCATCCCTGTATCTATGGTTATATATGTAATTTGTTGCATGCCTATTTAAATTTGGATCAATGGTATCAGAGAGGTCTACTCTTTCGGTGTTTTTCTTTACATGTCTCCAACAAGGTCGGGATATAAGGGGTTAGGGCTCGAACTGGTGAAACCTTCGTAAAGACCAACCGTGTAAATCCCAACAGCCTCCCATAGGGGAAGAAAAGAAAGATGACAGAGTAGGAGATCCTTTCAAAATATTCCTCAAGCAGGCCCTCGAGAAACAAAGGAACATGATGGTGGATAACTTTGCCTAGATCCTTCAACGATTGCCCATGAGTGGCACATCCACATCCAAAAGCCACTATGGAGGCTCCACAAGTTTTAAGGTACAATTAACTTTGACATTCCCATATTTGAGGGACTAATAGATGCTGACAACATATTTAAATGGTTGAATCTGCTAGAAGGAAAATTTTCTATTCATGATTTTTCTAAATGAGAAAAGATAACTTTTTCTCTTCTCAAAGCCCCACCCCATCTTAGGGACTAGTGGGAAACCTATTTTGAGTAGAAGGATGAAAATATGACCTCACTGTTTACAACCACTCCCACTTGGAATTCATTCTAGGATGCCATCAAGGAGCAGTACAACCTCGTCGGGAGTTATGAGGACAAATACATAAGGTAGACCGCACTGCAGTAGCGAAGGGACCATGATGTGCCATAGTATACCAATGTTTTTCATACCTTTCACACAAACTTGGGTATCAAGGATTTTGCAAAATATTTGGTACTCAAGTACCGCGACTACCTACATAGATAAATCTAGGACAAGATGGAGTTCCTAGAGATCTCCTCACTTACCACAACATATCAATATGTTGTGAAGATCGAGCAAACATTTAAACATAAGAAGTGATACTTTGGATCTGTGAATCCAAAGCAAGGGAAAGGTGCCCCCAAATCGCAAAGCAAAGGACAAAGCTAGGGTGGGATGGCCCAAGACAACCCGCCAAGGCCACAAGTAAAGGAAAACACTGCGAAGTCGAAGAAGGACATAGGAAAGTGGTATGAGTTTCATAAGAGCTCCACTAGCAACACAAGAGAGTGTCATGCCAAGGAGTCATTATTGGCCAAGTTGAAGGCTTCAAACTTAGATGCATGTTCTAACTTTGAGTCAGAACCCGACAAGGGGATTGACTAAGGGAAGCAGATTATTGATGCGGAGCCCAATGCCATTGTTGCCACCACAAATATCCAGAATGAGGAACCCGAAGATCTAGAGGAAGAGGAGCATCTCTTCCACTCCCATATGTGGTCAAAGGGTTCCCCGCTACAGTTCATTGTTGACAGCAAGAGCCAAAAGAACCTCATTTCAGCAGAGGTCATGAAGTGCTTGTACTAACTAACCACAACACACCCAGAACTGTAAACCATTTGGTGGCTACACCAAGGATGACATCTGCGCGTGAGCCAACAATGTCACCTTACATACATCATCAAGCCCTTCACAAATGAGGTATTATGTGACGTTGATGGCCTTGATGTTTGTGATGTATTATTAGGCCAACCATACTTGTGGAAGTGACATGTTGTGTGTGAGTCAAGGCCTCGCCTTGTTATTTTTATATTGGGAAATAAGTTGTACAAGATACCGAAGGTACCGCCAGCTACTATCATATCTCTACTTACTGTAAAACAATGTAGTAAGCTCATTTCAAAAACCAGGAATGTTTTTTTTCCCTAATGATACGCCCTAAAGGAAAGAAGAAGACAATGGCCACGACCTCCAAACAAGGCCCCTCCACATGACAACAACATATGGAAAAGGTTGTGGAGGAGTACGAGGAAATCTTCACCTCCCCCGGAGTGGTGCCTCTGCATTGTCAAGTCAGGTACTCCATCGATCTTACCCCAGGTGTGTCATTACCCAGTGGACCAATTTATCGACACTCCATTCTAGAGAACGATGAAATCAAGAGGAAATTCAGGAGCTAGTGTAGAAAGGTCACATTCAGCTGAGTTCATCACCCTGTGGGAGCTCGATTGTGTTGGTATAGAAGAACGATGGGAATTAGAGACTTTGTATTGACTTTCAGGCACTGAACAAGATCATTGTCTGGAATGGGTACCCGATCACATGGATCGATGACCTTTTGGACCAAATCAAGGGGGAAAATAAAGCAAGATCGACTTGAAGTCTATATATCACTAGGTACCTATTGAACCCTTCGATGTGTGGAATATTGCCTTCAAAGCTAAGGAGGGCATTTTCGAATGGTTGGTTATGCCTTTCGGGTTGATGAATTCTCTTACAACCTTCAAGAGGCTGATGGATGACATCTTGTAGCCATTCACAAACCCATTTGTAGTGGTATACTTGGGTGACATCCTGATCTTCAGCCAAAGTTGGGAAGATCACCTCCACCACATTCAACAAGCTCTCCAAAAATTGTGGCAACACAAGTTGTGTGCCAATTTTGAGAAATGAACTTTTGGCGTGACCGAGCTTCAATATCTAGGATACATTATTGATGAATCTGGCGTGCATGTGGACCTAGCCAAGATCCAAGTCATTCGGAATTGGCTAGCCCCAACCACTCTAATAGAGGTCTGTAGCTTTTTGGGTCTTGCCAACTTCTATTGCAGGTTTCTATTGGGGTTCTCTCATATCACTTGGCCCTTGAGTCAAGTCACTAGAGGAGGAGGGAAAGGAAATTTATTTTGGTTTGAATCTCAACATAAGGCATTCATAGAGTTGAAACATCACCTCTGCTCTACATGAGTGCTCACATTACCAGACTTGCAACAACAATTTGAGATTGAGACAGATGCCTTTGACTATGCTATTGGGGCAGTCCTTAATAAACATGGGCATCTACTGGCATATCATAGTGAGACCATTTCAGACAAAGTCCATAAGTATCTCACTTGTGAATAAGATATGTATTCCATTGTGCAAGCCTGCCAACCCCTATAGTTCATACAGATGCAAGAGATGTTGTAGAATGATCATAAGTGGTCCACATAACTATAGTAGTTCCATTTGAATATCATGTAGAAGAAGGGAAATAAAAATAATGTTGCAGACCGCCTCACCTCACCACCGATCATGGCCTTAACCACCATTCTCAACTCTTGTGGGCACGAAACTTCTGATTGGAACTTATCTACAAAACAGACCTGAAATTCGACCACACATACCGTACGCTCTTAGAAGGTTAGCAAGTTCCCAATTTTCACCTCGAGGACGCTTTGTTGTGCCACTTGCTACACCTTTGTGTTCCTTTAGGTGAGCATGAGAAGATGATTTTGGAAGCAAACTACAGTACCGACTCTGAGCCACTTGGGGTCGAGAAAATGGTGGTAGTATTGCAGAAGTATTTCTATTGCCTAAATCTTTGATAGGATGTTGGGAAGCATATCAGATCCTACACTACGTATGTCATTGCCTAATTGACCATCAAGAAGCAAGGTCTCTATACTCCGTTACCTACCCCTAGTCGACCTTGGGAATCCATCTCCATGGATTACATGTCAGACCTTCATTCTACTAAGCATGGAAATGATAGTGTTTTTGTGGTTGTCGATAGATTCTCGAAGATGGACATTATGGTGGCATGCAAGAAGAGTATCACAATAGAAGCCACTCCTAAAATATTCTTTGAAGAAGAGTGGATACACTTTGGGATCTAACAATCTATCATCTCAGATTGAGACCAAAGTTTCCTCACTACATTTTGGTCCAGTCTCTAGTTGATGCTGGAGAACAAGCTCACTAAGTCCACAACATTCCATCCCCAAACTAATGGCCTGACAAAGGTCATCAATAGGATGATCGTACACATTTTGCGCATGCACAACGCAAAGCATAAATGCACGTGCAATGAGCTATCCACAACTCGAATAACCATAACCCTATTCACGTGGGCTTGGGATTCAAGCCACTCTGTCCAAATGATGTGGCCATACCATATGCAATGACTCAAGTAGATGAGACTCATGTCTAGTCTAAAGATGGCAAGGAAAATAAGTTCGTTGAGGAAATTCAACACATCAGCCAGTAGGTCCATGACATATTAGAAAAATCCAATGCTAAGTACAAGAAGTGACATGATGAGCATCAGATGCCACACAAGTTCTAGGTGGGTGACAAGGTTTGGCTACATTTGTGCAAGGAGGACCTCGCTGGTCTCCACCGCAAGGATAACTAGATTCAATATGAGCCTTACACCATCACCAAGGCTATGGAAGATAATTTTTTGAGCTCAATGTTCCCCCATTCCTTGGCCTGAACCCAATGTTCAATGTGAATCGCCTTCGGCTATACTTTCGACCATTACTGGACACATCTAACATTGTAGAACTACTCACACTGACATAGTTAAATTCAGACTACATGGATTAGGCTATAATTGATCGAATCATGGACACATAGATCAAGAACACTCGCTAGTGGAAGATCCAACTATATCGAGTTGTCAAAGTCGTCAAAATCCTTCACTATGGAAAATGTCTCACTAGGGACCAAGTCCAACGGAAGTTTCCTCATCTAATGGAGGAACTCAACGCAATGTAGAGAATTGCTTCCTAAGGGGGGATGAATGATCTAGGTGGATATTGGTGGCCACATGCCTATTCTTCTCAGAACCCCACCATTGTTTCTTTCATTTCTTAGTTTCCTTAATTATGGCACAATTTACTATTTTTGGTAGTTTTTCGTATCCTGAAATTCCGATGTCATTTTGAGGCCCTAAATGATGCTTTGTTTGGAAAAACGTATCTAGGAAATTTCTTTAAAATTGCATTTTTAGTTGTATTCCTCTGATAGATCTTTCCATTGAGGTATCATGTGCGTCAAACAAAGATAATATGACCAAGTTACCACCTCGGGAAGTTAGATGCCCAACTAACCCGAACGGGGCCCATAAAATATTGGTGTTACATCTCCTTAGGTTATGGTTTTAGTTTTTTAGGGTTTTCACATATTGTTGAATAATAAAAGGGGCCCTTAAGCCTCATTGTAACTCAGCTCAGGCCATATAGCCACCACAACTCTTCTTAGAGATAAGCTACCATCGCTCGAGCTAGTCTCATTTCCATTCTATTTGTAACCATTTTTCATTATTTAATATTAAGGAAAGGAAGTGTTATTTATATTGCATCTTTGTATCTATGGCTATATCTATAATTTGTTGCATTCCTATTTAAATTCAGATCAATGGAAGAATATAATGATGGATTCAAACACTGAATGGTGGAGTTCAACATGCATCTCAATGACACTCATCCCTGTCTACGAAATCTCTCCAGCTCAATTGGAATCAAGCTTCCTCCCATCCAACCAAATCCATAATCCACCAATTCAAAAGAAATCTCTACTGTAATGGGATATTCACGCTAGATTATCATTCCTCCTAAACCTGGCCCTCTAGTGGCTTAGGAACATGAAAAGGATCTATAGGTTTGTGGATCTCCATCTAGCAAGACACTTAAGACAAAGGTTGACACTTAGTTAATGAATCCCACTAGCACTACCTAAGACACAAAAGGAGAATCCCCTTCACTCAACGTAAGCTCTTATGGTTTTGTTATTGAATGGGAATGTCCTCCCGCACTTCCAAAAGGATATGATGATCCATTCTGTTATTTTGGCATTCAAAAGTAGCAACATAATGCCAAAGCAAAGCAACGACTGCCTCAGGAAGTTCCAGTTCCAAACAAAAAACATGAAAGGGATAACTTTTGTATTCCCTATGCTCTGAGTTGTCTTAAAATATCTTATTCATTTTCAAAGGGATCATCTAGTTTCCCTTTTATAGCCAAATGGTTTGTCAAAATTACATTTCATGCCATATTGGGAACTTTGCAAACATGTTCTCATATGAGCACAAACTTCTACAACTCACGTCAAATTGTACTCTATGTAAATCATTTTTGTAAATATAAAGTTCTCTTCTTGATTACTAAAAAAATTGTTAATAAACATATCTATTATGGAATATGACTTCCATAATTTTAGTTTTCTTATGAATAATTATTTGATGGATGGAAGGGATTTAACCTCTATAGGATATTCTTAGTAGCATATAAAATTCAAAGGCCACAACTTATTTCCAAAGTAGTAATTTTTTCCCTTTTCAACTAAATTCATTAATTAGAGAAAATGTCATATTAGAAAGTATCATATGAAATGACTTATGGTTTTTTGGGCACGTGGTATTTATAAACCATGGTATTGGCCCATGTTGTTTTAACAAAACCTATTTACATTAATAATATCCATGTTAAAATGGGGGTGAATATCCATGATTAAGAATCTTGCTCCATGCTTTTAAAATGTGCATATGATGGTGGAGAGACCTACAAACACGGTAGGTCAGGGTTTAAGGGATTCTTGACCCTTCCATTACAAACCTGTAACAATAGAAATGAAACAGAGGCTACACTTAGACATAGATGACGACTGAGAAAGGGATGAGCAGTATGACAAGGGGGGGTGGAGATCCCCTCCTACAGGAATGTTGCAGCAAGTGAATCGATCCAATAAAATGCCACAGGTGGGAATGGGGGAAAGGGTAAAGGGATCACAGTTTTGGGTGCCAGATGGTAGGTAGTTTTGGGAGGCAGGTGTGTTCCAAGAGCTGCAAAAGAACCTATATTTGTCATCCTAAATAATAAGCTGGAAGAATATAGAAGATACATGAAGGAACATGCCCTCATCTGCAAATTTATAGGGGCATGGTTGACTGAGAAATAATTGATAAAATGGATGCAACACCGATGGTAGGGAAAAGGGCACACATATCTAAAGTTCGGAGTGAAAGGGTTCTTCACGATGATATTCTCAGACCTAGAAGACAAAGAGAGTATATTTGAAGATGGACCATACTTCTTCAACAATGTCGACCTCTTCATCAATCATTGGGAAGAATGATACAACCCAAACCATGAGAAACTCCTATCTGCCCTAATATGTGTTCCTCTTTTCGACTTACCAATGGAATTCTGGGACCCAAAGATACTAGAAGGCATTGGAAAATTTATTGACACTTTTGTTAAGGTAGTAGACTCGACAAGGAAATGTCAATAGACCTCCTACGTGAGACGTTGTGTCTACATGAATATAATGGAACCACTTGCAGAATAAGTAGAGCTGGAGTACCTTGATGAGGTATGGCAACAACAAATCGACTATGAGTACATCCTATTCTGGTGTCGTAGATGCCATGAATACGACCACCTGTTCCGAGCTTGCCCCCTAAACCAGATAGTCAACCACTTGGCCAATGAAAAGGATGCAAACCCGATGGTGAAAGTGGAATGAGACATGTATAAGGAGGTGAAAAGGAAGAAAAAAACCTTGAGACAGGCTACGAACCACAAAGAACACCAAGTAGAGAAGGAGAAAAGGATGCGGAATAGATTTTCAGTCCTACAAGAAGAAGATCTAGAGGCGGAGATGGGGCACAACCCTTAGGCAAAAGAAATTTAGGAAGACAAAGGAATAATGGGGAAAAAGAAGAAGGAAATGATCATTGAGGCTTGAGCAAGGACCCGAGGATAACATAAAAATGGTGGAAACCCTAATGGAGATAGGAAACCATAAAGATAACCTAAGTGTAGAAGAACAATTCATAAAAAGGCTACTACAGGAATGGAGATATTTGGATGAAATATTCATCCAAGAAGATTAGAAAAAAATCTAAAAAGAGACCTTTTAGCGATATAGAGACAAGCAGGGCCTAGAAATTATAAGACAACCTGAACACCTAGGGGCCCAAGCGAATCAAGGAAAAGAGATTGTTAGACAAGGAAAAGGGGGAAAAAGAAGGTAGGAGACCACTGAATGAATCCATACAAACGGTTGGGGAATTACTGGTGAAATTGGGGTGAGTAGTGCCAATGTCAGAGGTTTTTCATCAGCCGATAAAACTATTAAAATGATTATTACAACTTGGAACATTAGAGGCCTCAACAATAGAGGCCAACATAGGTACCTTAAGGAGAGATTGAAAGAGGGCAAGCCCAATGTTATGATAATATAGGAAACTAAAATCAGTGAAAAAAATCTAAAAGACATAATGGAAAGCTTCAAACCTGAATACCAAGTCATGGCCCAGGATGAAAATGGTAGTGCAAAAGGATTGGTGATCCTATGGAATCCGACAGAAGTGTTGTTTTAGGATTGAGTAAGTATACCACAAATTCTTACAGGCAAATTTTGGCCTCTAGGTTCCAGTGAACAGGCTCTTCTATTGAAAAAGGAACCTTCCTTCAAATGGTTAATGACCCAAGCAGTATGTACCCATATGAGCTATGGGTAGTGGGGGGGATTTTAACATGATCACCATCGTAGGGGAAGGAATGGAGGAATGAGAAGAGAAAACTTAGAAGTGGCAGCCTTCAGTGAAACCATTACTAATTTACACCTAGTGCATATAGACACAATCAACGAGATTCATACCTGGAAAAATAGAAGAGGAGGGATATAACAAATAGCATGCTTCCTGGATATGTTCCTAATCTTATAAGAACTGATGAGTAAAGGTATCTTCAAGAAGTAATGATACTTCGATGTATGGGGTCAAACCACTGGCCGGTTTGGCTAGAAGTGGATCTAAAATATGTTACTAAGAATAGGCCATTTAGGTTTGAATCCTTTCAGCCTAGGAACCTAGATATCATAAAAAATATGGAGGAATGGTGGACACAAAGTATCCAATAGGGCCAGAATAGGATGCATGCCTTCCAGCTAAAGCTTAAAGAACTAAAAAAGAGGCTCAGAAAGTGGAATAAGGAGAAGTTTGGTCACATCCTCAAAGACGAAATTGAACTCAGCAAGCGTATGATAGACGTCCAACAAAAAATGATAAAATGTGGAAGATCAGAGGACCTGGTGTAGGAAGAAGGGTTACTGATCAATTAGATAGAAGAATGAAGACAACAGAAGGAAATCGTGTGAAAGAAAAAATTGCGAGTTTAGTGGTTGAGGGTAGGAGAATGTAACACGCGATTGTTCCATAAATATCTAGTGCATCACTAACAGCATAACCACATTTACTCCCTCAAATATGTAGAAGGACAATGTAAAACTCAACATGAAGAAATGGAAGGTCAACCATTTCAAAGACCTGCTTATGGAGAATGTGGATAATAGATCAGAAGCCATCCAAAGAATCACGCAGAAAATTCCCAAAATGATAACGAATGAACATAATATGGCATTGATGTGCGGTATAACCAAAGAAGAAGTAGAGGAAATAGTGAAATGAATGCCAAAAAATAAAGCCCCAAGTCTAGATTGATTCACTATGGAATTCTACCAAGCCACCTGGACATTCGTGAGACAGGATATCCTGGAGGTAGTGGAGGAATCAAGATGTAATCAAAAGGTATGACCTTGCCTTAACTCTACTTTTATATCTTTAATTCCTAAATCAGCTAAATCTGAGTATCCTCAAGGATTCCACCTAATTTCACTAAGCAATTTTATTTACAGGATTATCACCACTGTCATGGTCAAATGCATGAAACCCCTTCTCCCTTGTCTCATTTCCCCTAAAAAAATAGGCTTTGTAGAAGGTCGAAAAATCCTCGATGGATTTATCTCATCCAAAGAGGTAGTCCATTCCCTTAAATCCTAGACGCTATCAGGCATGATGATAAAAATAGATCTTTCCAAAGTTTATGATAGACTTAGTTGGGGCTACCTCAAGAGCATTCTCAAAGCCTATGGATTTTCTCAAAGATGGATCAATTGGATCTTAGCTATGATATTCTCTCTGGTCTTCTCCATCGTACTTAATGGGACCCACACTACAACCGTTAATCGATCCCGAGGCCTAAGCCAAGGGGACTTGATTTTACCCCTTTTGTTCATCCTAGTAGCGGATGAGCTAGGCTGGTATATAAAGTAGTAGCTACACACCTCCTAGCTCCAAGGGCTAAGAATTTGGGGAAATGACATGCCTATTACCTTTGTGGCTGACATTATGCTCTTCTGCTGAGTAACCTTGAGGGAAGCCCATAACATAAGAGATATACTGAACACCTTAATGGAAAGCTTAGGAACGAAGATCAATAATGACAAATCCTACATTTTCTTTTTCAACACCCAAGGAAATGTTAAGACCTACTTAGCTAGAATCCTTGGCTTTCGCTATGTCAACCTATCTTATAAATACCTGGGTATGCCTCTCTTAGATAACCCTCTAAGAAATAACTACTAGCAAAACCTTCTCCAAAAATTATAGGATAAACTCAAGTGTTGGACATTTTGATCCCTAAATATTGCATCGAGAACATTTCTTCTCAAAGTAGTTCTTCAGTTGATCCCCATATACCAACTATCTAGAATGACAGCCCCAAAAGGAGCATGCACCAAGATGGTAGGCATTTTCATGAAATTCTTATGGGGAGGTGCTCAATAGCTCAAGATATGTGCATGGCTGTCATGGAAGGGCCTCATCAAGAAAAAGAGGATGGAGGATTAGGACTCATAGACCCACACCTCCTACACCAAACCATGGGCGCTAAAGTATGGTGGTGATGGATGAATGGGGGAGGCAATATATGGAAATAAATATGCACTCGTAAGTATAATATGCCGGTGAGACCTGAGGCCATCCTCAGATATCAAGACCCTCCCAAGGGATTTGCGATTTGGAATCTAGTAGCCAACAACAGACACCTTATACACCAGCATGCCTTCTAGAAGGTCTGCAATGGAAAAACAACCGAAATTTGGAGGGAAGCTTGGTAGAAAAGAGGGAAAATGATGTAAAAGGAGGAAATCAAAGAAATATATTAGTAGACATGGGACAACAATACACAGGTAGTGAAGCAATAATTGAAGGAGGAGAAGGGGGAGGAAAGTTGGTGAAGATGGAAGACTAGAGAACACTGGGAATAGGCGACAGAAACAGGTCAATGGGGCAACTTAGATAAATAACTAAGGACAAGGAAGATAATGATTCATCAAGACCTGAACATTTTGAGATGGGTCCATACTACCAAGGGAATCTTCACCATAAGTGAAGCCTATGATATCCAGCCTGACAGGAAGAGGAAGGATAAGTTATCATATGGAAAAAGGTGTCGAATGGGGGCTGGTGGCCAAAGGTAACCCACTTCCTCTGGATGGTCAGCAAAGGATGAATCCTAAAATGGGATCAGTTACAGAAAATAGGCTTCGAGGGGCCCTCCTTCTAAGGGCTATGCCACCAAAATGGGGAAAACATCAAACATCTCCTCAACAATTGTCCATTTGCTGGAAGAAAATGGAGACAAATGCAAGGAGTTTTTGAAAGGGTGGATAGATACCAAAACAATATTAAAGGAAGAATCCTGTGATGGCAAACCGACATCTATTCCAATCTGGTAGTAAATAGCGCTTGGAGCCTAGGCCTTGGATTCACGCTATCGGCAATATGGAAGGAGAGAAATCATAGAATTTTCAAGAAAAAAACAACCTCACATATAAAAGTATGGGAAGGCGTTATCCAGAACATAAGGGAACAATCTTGGCAGAACCATGGCATGAAGAGGATTGGCAAATGTTGCCCCAAGGAGGTAGAATATTACAAAAGCTAAACCAAGCATTGGGGATGATCAACAACAAATCATGGAAGATAAGTAATGTGGTCATGAGGTTGGGGTCCCATTTGACCCCTCTGGAAGAAGCATTCATAAAACTCAACTCTGATGTGGCCTCTAAAGGCAACACGAGAGAGTCGGGCCTAGGGGGCCTCTTTAGAGATTCCCAAGGAAACACCCATCTAATATATGTAGAACGTTGTGGTATTTCCAACAACAATGAGGCAAAGTTTTCTAGAATTGGACGTGGCCTCTTAATAGTTGTCATATTGGGATACAAAAACCTAGAAGTGGAAGGGGATTTAAGCTTGGTAATCAATACATTAGCAAAACTAAATAATGCCACTTAGTGGGACAAACTAAGCCAGACTTGGAGACCTGAAAGACTGATCTAGGAGATAGGAGAAATCATCCCCAAATTTGACTACATTCAGGTGAAACATATCCATAGAGATGGAAACAAGGGGGCTTATTTCCTAGCTAATTAGGGTTGTAACAATTAGTAGGATCAGATGGAAAAATAATGGCTAGTTTGACCAAGGTACACAACCTTTGAAATCGTGGAGGCAATCTTCGAACAAGATCTCTGGTAGAGCAAGGTGAGTCAGAACCAGGCAAGCCAAGCTCCCGATTAGGATGAGAGAGGGTGTCAAACGTGATAGGCCTAGAGTTGACATGGTTAGTACTAGGGCTTTTATCACAACCTCCCCCCACATGCTTAAGGAAGGGGGTGTAGTGTCCTTGGCCATGAATGCATGTGATGTAGACTGGAAAGGTGTCAGAGGGAGGAATAAGAAAGTTTGGCGAAGATAGGAATGGTATTAGACATGCCGAGGAAGTGAATTTCACAGTGAAGAAGAAAGGAAGTTTAGAGCGGAAAAGAGGTTGAGGAACTTTGTCTGCGGGATAGCAACAACTTTCTAGTATGTAGTCTGATCTTGCCCCTGTTTAATTTCTATGCGTTGGTTGAGTTCCTACAGCAATTACATGTGCTGGTGGGGGTTCCAATGGGGGGAAGAGAGAGGGAAGGGGTATCCTAATGCAGCTTAACATAGTCAGGAAGAAACCAGGGAAGGAAAGGGAAGGCCATGGCCCGACTCTACGTGTCATTAATTTTTATTTTAAGCCAAAGTTTAGGAAATGACATGGAAAATAAGGAAGGGGCATGCGGTTCTAACAACAATTGCAAAGTCCAGTTCTAAATGGGCTTAAATGCCTAGCTCCAACTGTAAGGGGGTGACTAGCAATGGTACAATGGTAAGGGTGAGAGGAACGGTGAAGAGACTGGGGACCAAAGCTGGGAACCCAATTCCCTTGGCCACTTATGGTCATAGGGATACCTTAACCCACCACAGGCCAGGCAGGTTATAGAAGCATGACATGACAAATCGTGGTGGGTTGATGTGAACAACATGAGGATTCCAACAGTGTTTGAATGTCTATAGGGCATGGCTCCAGCAAAACAAGGAAATGGTCAAGGAAGCAAGGGCCCGACCCCTTGGGCAGCCAAGAGACCCAACTTGATGCAAGCCCACTAGGGTCGCAAGCCTACTCAACAACTCATAATAGAAGAAATTGTGGAATATATAGACGGAACTGACGAAGGTATCCGAAAGTTGATCGATGAGTGGGAAGCTGAGATAATATAGGAAATGGAACCAAACAAAGAGATGGAATTCTGGAGGATGATAGTTCCTGACCCAAGGAATACAAAAGGTACAATTATGGAGTTCAAACACACCCTGTACCTATACTTCTTGATGAAGTGTCTTCTTGGTAAAGAAATGGAATAAATCTCTGTGGGAATGGAAGTCACACTGCACTACCTACCCAATTACAAAAAAGACATGGAGAAAATCCTATTTCATTTGCACAAGCAGGATATCAGGATGGGTCGTATCAACCATCACATCCTTTTCATTATAGAGTTTTATGGAACACTAGAGGAAACTGTTGAAGGTCCCACCCTTGTTGCCTCAAACTCTGAGGAGAAGAATGTCCAGAAGGATTACTTCCTCTATGATTAGTTCTTGTTTATGCAGATAGAATTTAAATTTCCTGTTTTTTATGTCATATTCTATATAGTATTTGGAAATGAGACTAAGACTTACCTATACATGTTATAAAGACTGAAGAATTTTTTTTTTTGGATGGTGTATAATGTTGAATGGTGGCCAACAGACTCAGTTTTCCCTCGAGGCAAGTTCAGGCCACCTAGTAATACTGTGTGGTGCAAATTTCCCTTTTATATTTAATAGAAAATGGATGGTCATTCCAAGCATTATAGAAAAAAATTAGTATTATTTAAAAAAAAATATAATTAATATTATGATAACTTCTTAACATGAGATATATGATAAAGCGTTGTAATTCTTTTTAGTCTCTTCCAAGGAAGGACTCTTGTAATCAATTTTCCAATTAACGACTACTAGTTTAGCATTTTCCAATGAAACTTATTATTGTTTAACATTGAAAAAATATTTATTTTTCAATATTATTTAAAAGTCTGTCTTTCAAGCATCTGATTGGACCATAAATTCAAGGTCTTATCGCATCATTTGCACAATATAATGGCATGCTATTAACCATGTCACATATTTTATGCCATAACTTATGGATATGGTTGCAAATTTACATATTTTTGTAGTGATTTTTTATCTTAATATTCATGGGAAAACCATCCAAAAATGAGATTCATCAAAATACCTCATACTTAGGTAAATGTCTTATTTAATACTAGTTACTTCCCACCATAATTTAACCAAGTATTTGCATAAAACAATCATTGGAATGAAATGTAAATATATATATTTTACAGGAGTTACTTTCTACCATTATTTATTTGTTTCTTACCATGTCTGAGTAACATTGTAAATGTCTAAACTTACCAATGTGTGCTAGCCAACAAAAGTTATGCAAGTGCATGTGCCTAAGAAAGAAATTAATTTATTCATTTCACATATGCACATATTATTTCTTCCAAAAGCCAGAGTATATGAATTTATTTGTTTATTGATCATTATTAAATTTGGCATTGACCAATGTAGATTATAATTTTTTATGTGATTTTTCATAGAGGATAATTTCTAACTAGAGCTAAAGGGTGTCATGACCCTACAATGGTTGCATCACTTAGCATCCTGGCTATGTTGCACTGACGACATTTCATATCAAAACACTCAACCAGTTCCCCCTAGATTACACCTTTACCTTATATGCCTTAGTGAAATCACCAAATGAATTTGTGGAATTCAGTAGTCTAAATGACTCGAACATAATAGCCAAACACCTTATCTTTCCAACACTTAGACAATTCCTTAATTCATTTACTTCATTAGCATTCAACTTGCGATATGAAATCTTCAATAATAATAAAAAAATAAGAAAATAAAAAATAGAAATATCAATAGTGGATTTTGACATATCATGAACACGTAAAATGGAGGGGGAACTCCCCACAAAAAACTCCCCTTTATATTAAACTTCAAATTTTAATGTACAACAATTTTACAAAGGTTGAACTAGTTGTGGCCTAACTAACGCACTACCAAAACATAAAAATTACAAGAATTCATACATAGCATTAAGGATTTTACTGTGATGAACATAAGCCACAAATCTACACACTTAGGAAACCCCAAAAAAAACCCTACCCTTAGAAACTTTTCAGAAAAATACTTTCATGCAGCCTCATGAGGTTGCCTTTGCATTCTTCCTTTTTCCTTAGTCTAGATTTTCCTTGCAACCATTGCCTTCAACCCATGGTTTTATTCTTTTTGTGTGAAATTCACTTGATGCCCAACTCCATCATTTGTTCATTATATTTATATGTGAACTCACACTTGATTGGGTCACCCATGCCATGGGTCGATGCCCTTTGAACTTGCCAAGCTAACTTGTGTTGTGTGGAAGTGCCCAAACAACTCACCTTAGCCTAAAACAACTAAGTGTGCTCTCCCATCACCTTGTTATGAATTCCAAGAAATCTACACTACCTGCACCAAGGTTCCCCACCTTCATCTGAGTGCACTCGGGACATGCACCTCTATGCCATGATGCAATGTCTCATGACCTATCTCCTTGTCAATCTAGTTAAATTCATGAAGTCCTGGGATAAGTATATTTATCTTCCTCATTGTCCACTACTTGATCCCACTACTTTCTCATTAATATACTTATTTTCCTCCTTATATACTGAGTTACCTCTCGACTACCATCATATCAGACTCATGTTGTATCCCCAACTAATTTTGCACTCCATTAATCTCTTCCTTAGTACATCCCAACTTCACAAGATTCTCCTCATTTAGTTGAAAATCGTATATAACCATAGCATATCTGCAAGAATCCACTATGTTTGTTAGGTCTCTACCTGCTTCCAAACTTCCTTCATTCAACTTGGATGAAGCACTCGAATATTCTCTTTCTTTGGCACACTCTTGGTGTAGAATTAAAATAGAAGTCACTTTTTCCTTTTTCACAATGGGAGAAGTTGGTCCTCCAAATTCGTCCTTGTCCTTCTTCATGGCCTATACAACAAATTCTATCAACTTATTCTCCTTCATCTCTTGAGTCAAGCTCCCAACTTCCTCCCAGCTCACATCTTCATGCTTCACATTTGGTTCCTTCTTATACAATATTGTGGAGTAGATCCTCGTAATATACCCCAAGCGACTCTTCATACTCATAAACATGGCCATGGTCTATCCATTGTCCAAAATCAAGAGTATGTACTAGTCTACCATTGGCAGAACATGGGATTTTGTCAAGAATTGCAACCCCAACACCATAGCATGATCATCCATCTCTACTGCCCTCAGATACAATCTTCCAAACCATGAACCTACCTTCATCTATGGATATTTAAAGACACCTGCTAGAACCTTCATACTTTATTAACAACTTTGAAATTAGTTACCTCTCTCATCATTGAATTCTTCAAGTTCAAGGACTTTGTTGCGTTTGTACTAAGGAAACTACTCAAATCTTTCAAATCAAACAATGTAGAAAAATTCCTTCGACATATGGTCACGCCCACAAAACTTGATCCCAATTCATTGTCATCCTATATAGGTCTCACCTTTCCCCTTGCATCCATGAACTTCTTCATCGTTTCCATAACAGAACTATCTCTCAACTTTGCTTTGATCTGACCCCTGTCTCGAGATACTTCACGTTAGCATTCAATTCCTTCAAGCAACACAAACCTGACTCAAGTTGGGTGGAATTAATTCCACCACACTCCTCCTTGTTTGAATATATCTTCATCTCACTTACTTGGCATACCTCAGTTCCCTATACTTTAAGAGAAGAAAATTCTCACTCTTTGTCATTCAACTTTCTGAACTAAACTCTAATATTTTCAATGTGTTTGATCTCATCCTCCTCTATCATTAGAAAGTGATATTTGCAATCAATAAAGTAATCCTTTATCATTTCTTTAAGTTCCTTGACTTCGTCCCGCAAATTCATTCGTTTATCCCTTATGAAAACTCTCTCATCCATGAGCTCTTGGAGCCTACGATCACCCTACTCCAATTATCATTCCACCGAATAATTCTTCTTCAATTTCTCAAGGACAACATCCAAGTCCTTCCCCAAGCTCACTATATTTACTTTGGTGTGATTTAAGTTCACTAAGTAGTGGACAAGTTCATCAGAGTGTCATTTATTTTTATCCGCCCATGAATAATCCCTCTTTATGTTTCATTGAGCAACTCTTACATTTTCCTTCAACGCAACTTTACCCAGAAATTTTCTTAACCTGCTATAGTGGTATTGATCATCATGCCACTTCCCTTACTTTAAATATTTCCTTAAGATTTGACTTGGAGCCTTTAACATCAACAAGTCAGCAAGTGCATTCCCCTATCACATCTACAACTTTTATTTAAGCCAAGTACCAGTTTCACCAAAGTTGGCTCTGGTCCCATTTTCAATGCCCCAACGATGGTCACAACACTTAGACCACTATGGGTATGCAACACGTATGAGATTTCATATCAAGGCACTCAACTATTTTCTCCCATACTACTCATTTAGCCTATGTGCCTTAGTGAAAATTTCCTATTGACTTTGTAGAATTATGTCTTCTAAATGAATCCTAAACAATAGCCAAAACTTTATCTTTCCAACACGTCGATGTTTTTTCAATTCTTTCACTTCATTAACATTCATATTGTGATATGAAAGCTTCAACAATAAGGGCAATAATAAACCAATATAGAACAAAAACATCAAGAGTATATTTCAATGAAGTACGAACATGTATAATGGGCAAAGGAGCTCCAAAAAAAATCTCCCCTCTATATCAAACTTCAAACTTAAATGCACAACAATTTTACAAAGGATGGGCTAGTCGTGGCTTAACCAATGCATTGCCCAATCACCAAAACTACAAGAGTTCATGCACAACCTTAAGGTTTGCATCTTGACCAAGATAACCCACAAATCTATGAACTTAGGCAACCCCTAGAAAACCAAAGCCTTAGAAAATTTCTAGAAAAACCTATCTGTGTAGGTTTTCTATGTGAGCCTCCTTGGTTTTCATTCTTCCTTTTTCCTTCACTATAATTTTCCTCGTGTCATTTGTGTCAGATTCTCAATTTCTACTAGAAAATAAATAAATAACTATAA
>APFE030714478.1:73634-101250 GCA_000404065.3 Pinus taeda
GTTATCAGATTAAGTTTTCACCTATGCAAAGGGATATCTCAATAATTAGATGAGAAGTTTTGTAGGTAAGTTGTGTTCATGTTATTTTCCCCATACCCAATAAGGAGAATACTATCCTCCTTTACCTTTAGCTACATTCATTTTCCTTATCCCATTAACATAGGAGGAAAGGTCAATTTATCTCAATTATAAATATCATATATGAACAGGCAAGGTGTAACTATAACCTTACTTTCACATTAAATTTCAATGTGTAATTTATCGAACCTCGAGTTTATTAATTTCTATCTTTCATGTATGAGACTGGATAGCATTTGTGTCCCCTTTAAATAAGGTATATACCTTTGTTGTCTCCCATAATGGATTTACTATATGATATACACGTCTTGTGTTACATAATTTTTCTTTTTGATAATTTATCTCAGTTCCAAAACCTTCGTATCTATGAATAGAGTTATAAAGCTATGTGCTAAGCTAAACATGCCAAATTTTATTCCATATGTGAATAGAGCTATGTGTACAGATATATTATAGCTTATGTGAAAAAATTGTTAACCCACTCGTGCGAAGAATGTTTAATTTTGTGCCTTTTCGTCTAGCACACTAGGCCTAATGGGTATTTTCCTCATCACTAATCCCATGTGAATTTGGAACTACCAATTGTATTGATGTTGGGAATGGTGGCGATATGGTATTTCCCACTTGGACAATGGAAATTTACCCTAGGTACCCCTAAGTTGCTCCATCAGCTTTTTTAGAAGTTTTATCCTCTGTTTTCTCCTCCTAGACCTTTCTATCATTGCTTTGAGGAAACCTCAGTGGTTATGGTTTTTCTTCCTAGACTATCTTGTCGTTGGTTTTCCCTTCCATGGGAAAGATCAATTTTGAGCATGTTATCTCTCAAATGCTATGGTAATTTTATTTCTCTTTTACCAATATTTGTAAATTCTCATTATTTTATAATGTTGTTCAAAGGAAAAGCATAAATTATTTTACTTATTTATTTTCTCTCTCCATTCATGGACTGTCACTCTTCTCATTGTGTTAGCAGTGAAAACTTTGATCTTGGTGATTTGTAGATTTCACTCAACCCTAGAGGTAGATTTAGTTTCCCTCAAGGGTGCTCTTCTTCTATAGATTTTATTTTTCATGACGATTATGGTAATTAATTCATTAGTTCCTCAGGTAGTTTTGATGTCGGTGGACTTGGAATTCCAACCCACTTCTCGTAGGTGAGTGTTTTCCATATGGTTTATTTCAGTTGAAATTCTTACTCATTTTTTTCCTTGGGGTGCTACAGTCTATTTGTTAATAAATTTATTGCATAACATAAATAGTTACTAAAAGGAATGAATATAAAAATACCCAGCAACAACCATAAACACATAAGCACACATGTTTATCCAAGAAAACCCCAAATCCGAGGAAAAACCCAACCATAATGAAATTTCATTATCCTTGGCCAAAACCTTGGCCAATCCGACCAAGTGAGCCTTCATCGCTCACCTCCAGGTCTTGTACTACAACGAATTCCTTCCAGCGTTTTATAATCTCCATTACCTATAGTACCACGGGAAGAATACTATGGGTGCACAATACCATGTGCCCCAAAAGCATCATTGTTTAACCTGGTCAACTTTGAATGTATCCTGAGTCAAGTTTACCTAACAATTCCCCCCTTAAACTTGACTGGGGGTTCCTTGACTAACTGCAGCCAAACCTGCTACGTGAGACAATCCCGCTCACTTTAGCTCTTACCCCCTTCAGAGTTTTTACATGGGGTATTGTTAACTTGACATCCCCCCTATCACCTAGGTCTAACCCAGAATTTACCAGTGATCACTAAGGGGTACACATGCCTTACGAGGTCTTACAGTAGTATGCCCATTTACATGCAATAATTTTGAATTCATTAATTTTTCTTTTGTTTATTGCTGCTGTGATTATGATCCATCCTCTCTCAATTTGATTTTCTCAGAAACTTCTATCAAACCACTCCAACTGCGAGCCTGACGAGAACGTCATAGATTCTAGCACCGGTGGCCTCACATAGTAGAAAACAAACAATTTTTGAAGCCACATGAACAATTTTCTTCTGTTGACCTACATGCAGCCCACGCCTACTCCATCTTTCAACACGACATAGAACACACAAGAAATATCGCTTATCAATTCCCTACGAATAAAGCTCCAAACAAAATCAACCTTGAATTTTAATATTACCAAAGGTATCTCTCAACCTTCTTTAGATAGCCGCATGAATCCCGAACAATTCGTTAGCATGTTCCAAACTAGTAAATATCGCAAATGCACTGTGATCCCTGTAAGATATGGCACTATATTCTGCACATTCTCCTCGAGGTTCTTTTGCGTACGATTGTTCCACCATTATTTTCCAAACCCAGATCTTTAAAAAATGTTGCATTGATATCATCAGGCACTATAAGCCCCTAACATCAAAGAATCCCTTTCAAGCCAATATCTGGCTCTGATACCAGTTGTTAAGAAATTTACTACATAACATAAATAATTACTGAGAGGAATAAATTTAAAAATAACTAGCAACAACCATAAACACATAAACACACATGTTTATCTAGGAAAACACCAAATTCGGCGAAAAACCCAACCATAATGAAATTTCGTTATCCTTGGCCAAAACCCTGGCCAATTTGACCAAGTGAGCCTTCATCGCTCACCTCCATGTCTTGCACTACAATGAAGTCCTTTGATCGTTTTATAAGCTCTGTTACATATAATACCATGTGAGGAATACTATGGTTGCACAATACCATGTGCCCCAAAACCATCACTATTTAACCTGGTCAACTTTGACTATATCCTGAGTCAAGTATACCTAACACTATTATAACTGTAAATTTGATTCTTAATTTACTTTTTGGGTGATTCTGAGAAATGGGTAAACCCTTGTGGTGATTTTTATTTTTTTTACACAGTGAAAGAATGAGAATGTTCAACACTTTAACTCCATTTATTATTTGTAGGCCAACTCACCTTTATTTAGCTTTTTGGTTGATCCATAAGGTTGGGATGGTTTCATAGAGTCCAGAATTTGAGGTAACACTCTGACTTATCTTAAGGTGCTAAGCTCTTTGACATTGTTTTACTTTTCAATTTCTTTTCCTTTTCTAAATTCTCGTAATTTGTTGGGTAGTTCCAGAGTAGACGCTGCTCCAACAAACATTACACATAGGTATAGGTTTATGAGTGTTATCACTGCATATATCAATATTTGTTACTTTCATTCCTCAAATATAATATTTAACATTGTCTTCTTCATTGTGGTACCTACAAGAGATACTTCATACTACTTATGCCAAAATTTGTTGAAAGGGCTCATGTGGCTTCTATAAATAATCAAGGGTTTATTTGTAGGTTGGAATTCTCATTCTACTTCACTGCATTTATGGATGCATGTAGGTTCCACTAAATAGAGTTCTAGTTGGGTTTGTTGTGATAGTAATAGTGAGTCTCTATCGTGGTCCCAAGTACAACAGCCAACTAAGACTCAAATTTCCAATTTTGTTTGGAGAGGTTGTATAGAAACTTCGGTCATAATATGATCCATTAACTCCCTCATAATTTTTATTTGGCATTCAAAAGACATAATGACCTATAATCAACATATTATTTTTTAGTCACTTCACTTAGCACTATTGTACATACTATATTGTTCCTCCATTTTGGTTACAGTGATGTATAATTGTCTATGCAGCATATGTAAACTTTGGGTTATTTATTTTATTCTTTCATTTTCTTTATGTAGTGATGATCATGGAAATATTGTAAATATAGTGAGTTTAAGAATGGTTATTCCTAAATGCTTACATATACAACTCCTGATAGTATATTTCTGTATAGTTTCTTCATTTGAATTCACATGTTATACCTTTGTGCTTTGTAGTCACTTATTTTAAATAACATTAGAAGGTGCATGGATATCATAAATGAATTGTAATACATAATTAATTTATCTTTAATTTCTTTCCTACCTATTTAGTGAATTCCTATTACAATTACTAAGCAACAAACTTCCCCTGTTGATTCCAAAATTTTGAAATTATTTTTCGTAACAATTGTTATCTAGTTGTTCTATACTATATATGAAATATCCCTACAAATTAATTTTTGTTATATAATATTTTGTAGATACTTTAGAGACGCCTTTGTTTTTTTTCTCTTTTTTTTTTGCATAACTCTTATATTCTGTAAATCTTTACCTTTGCATGGATGAATTTATGTAATACTATTACATATAAAACTACATAACTGAGTCATAGATACATCATTCTATATATAGCTCATTTCAATCGTTTTACCACACTCACTTGTGTGTTGGGAGGAGTTTTTGAGTTCTTTGTTGAACTATAGAGGTTGGAAGGGAGTAACATCATATATGTCTAAGCTGAAAATTTATAATTCAACCTGTTATTAGGGGATTATCCTATTCGATTCTTTGGCTGGTTTTCACAAGAACCATTTAATACGATGTGTATCTTCCTTCAACACACTTTGATATTAGTTGGACAGGAAATGTGCATGCATGCATAAAATACCCAATTACAACCACGAAATCTATTACTCACATATTGGATATCCTATGAATATTTTCACATATAAAATCTCAGAGTTACTACTAATTTTCTTTAAACTATCAATAGGTATGATTAGACAATAATTAAAATAATTGTAGTCATAAAAAAAACCATGTGTTATCGTCACTAAGTAGTAACAATTCATAGAATTCACAAATTTACCTTAATAACTTATGGCTATAGGCCAAAAATCATGACATATCCAAAATAAAGATAAAACGAAAATCTATCATAACTATTGCGTGCGAAAAATTATCACGAACTGAGAACTTTCCCATGAAATTCCTATGCTAGTTTCCCCCGAGCTAAGATCTACTTGCTATTAGAATTAACAACCCTCAGTGATTCCTTGGTGGTTTTTATAGATTTTTTTGCCCACTGATTTTTGTAACGTCCTTCTTTTAATGTTTGCTAACCTTTTTACCTAGGCCTTTTTGTTTTTTAATCCAAAATATTCCTTTATTTTTCTTTAAAGTACATGTTTCTCTCCCATAGTGATTTACTCCCCATTGCTTAGTATTTCTATCTAACTAAGTGATTAGCATGATATTTCTATCTTATTATGTTAATTTAATCTCCTATGGATTTTTAGGAGACTTTTAGGGAAGTTCTGACATGTGGCCTTGAGCACCAACAACTTTTTTCTAAGCTAGAAATATGTATTTGAACTCTAGTGCTCTTTCATAAATGTTTCCAAGAACTTATTTATTACACCATAAGATAATACAATTATTACATCATAAGGTGAGTCTCATTATGGCTTCCATTGCAATTAAATCCCATAGTGCTTCCATGTCTAAAAAAAATACTAAGTGCTTAAAAAACATAGCCATAGGGGTGATACATCTTACCCCCCTTTTATTAAAAGCCATCCCGGTGTTTCCTCAATTCCACATATATTTTTTTTAAGATGGGAAGGAAATGCCTCTTGCATTTCTTCTTTAATTTCCAAAATAATTTCTTCCATACTAAAGTGCTTCTACTTCACTTTATTTTAAGCGAAGACTCAAGTCCTAGAGTAAAATATACTCTTACCTTTATTTCATGCTCACTGTTTAGCATGTTTTCATAATTTTGAAACAACTTCATCCTATTTCAATTCATACTTTTGATCAAATCATCATTCACCTACACCCAAAGAAATTTATACATGTGTAATCAAGAAGGTCAATGACATTAGTATAACATCACATCAATAAAAACACATCCCTTTTTTCCACCCTTACTCAGTAGGTGTACCACGTGATATGGATCCTATCCAATGTTTTCTCAGTAAAATTTGAAGACATGAAAGTTCAAATTCCTTTTATTGTCTTTTTCTATGATAGTCTATCATAACCTTAAATATCCATTCGCCATGCATAACTAATGTGTGGCATAATCCTCTTGTCTCTACCACTTTTCATGTTTGTTATTGTTAATTCCACCTCAAAGTGGACTGAGTCAACTCCATCCTAGATGTTTTGACCCTTCTATTATACATGTTCATAGTAATGAACACTAAGCACAAAATTAAATAATTCATAATACCAACATTGGTAATTCAAATGCTGCAATTACAACCATTTAATATAGATTCACAGATCTGCAACATGTATTCTTGCACCTCATTCTCTATTTTTTGTTAACTCAAGTTTTTTTATTAAATTTTTTTATTTTTTTAGTTTAGCCAAATTGTAGGTTAATTATGAAGAATTTGCATCTTACTCTTGGGTATAACCATGGATTATTTTTCCTTTGCATTTCTATGTACATCAGATGTCATTGTTTCATCGATTCAAGACATTTCATGCACACACATGTCTAAATATATATTAGAACAATACATCAACTAGCCAAAGTCAAGTTTAGTGGTTTTTCCTTCATAATTTGTGGCTACATCATTCAACTATATATATATATATATATATATATATATATATATATATATATATATATATATATATATATATATATATATATTCACTATGTTAGGCTAAGCCTGAAACTTTCAATCCACATTTCCAATCTATATGGTTACCTCATTCAAATTAACCACTTTTTATGGTCATTTTTGTATAATAAAAGTCTACTTTGCTTATTTTCTACCAAAAGCATAAGACTAATATCTAAGCCCAGACAATTTGAGATGATTGAATATTTTTAAGACATTGAATGATCTTACTATTATTTTCTCTCTATCTTTGCTTCACTTTACTCTTATCCATTTCTACATAAGGATGACGATTCCTTCATCTTTTTTGCAGTATTTTTGAGTTCCTTTATGTTTTTTCTTTTTTATTGAGAACAATTAAAATGTGATTGTTTCCATTATGTTTTAACTTGATAGTCTCCAATCTTCCGACATACTCTTTTATTCCCCAGGACTGATTTTTCCTTTAATGGTAATTTACAATGATATTCTATTTTTCCCACTTTCTAAAGGTGTCCTTTTGTCAACCAATTCTTTTGGTTACTATTTCTTCATCTTATATCCCATATATGTATGAGGACTATAATTTTGTCAATCTATTTTACCAATCAAGAATTTATTTTTCCTTTCTTCAAGACATTGTAATTCCACTATTGTGTGTGTGTGTGGTGTGTGGTGTGTGTGGTGTGTGTGTGTATTATATATATATATATTATATATATAATATATAATGTATATATTATATATATATATATATATATATATATATATATATATATAAATGACTAAAATTTGCGTATAAATGACCATTTTTCAGTCGGTGACCAGTAGTAGCTAATTTACATTAATTGCCATAATTAATGACCAAAGAAATATGACTAAATTTTTATGGTGTTATAAGATATTGTAAATTAGATACTAATAGTTGTATATATGCAAAATTTAGTTGTTAGTTGTAATGAAAAGTTAATTATTTGCGCTAGTCATTTATTTATTTTGGTAGTTTCACATTCATTATATAAATGACTAATTTAGTTGTTTATATTCATTTCATTTATTTCCGTTAACAATAAATAAAAACGGCTAATTTAGTCGTATATTCATTTTATTTGTGTTGATCATTAATCAATATAAACTACTAATTTTGTAGTTTTAGATTAATTTCATGTGTTAATTATTTATCAACATAAATTAATTAGTATGATTTTGCAACTAAATTTAAAAAAATGTCATAAAATGTACACTAGTTCATCTAATATGAAAATTCAAAATTACATATGTTAGTTAAAATACTAAACAATATCAAGTGCAACTATAAATAGTTTTAAGCACATAAATTATATTACATGAAATGTCAAGTATTAAAATTTTAGTTTCCAACTTAACATTGGTTGGACTACAATTTAGACATGAAATGTTGTTTTATCACTACAAAACATTATCATTGTGTTGCCAAGTCATTGTAGGTGAATTCAACAACTATGAGGCCTTGAACATCAGTGTCTATGTGTGTGTCTTATGCGGGATATTGGCTTTAAGGGTATCACTAGACCGATTCTCTTCTCCCTATTTTTCAATATATCGCTCCAGTGTTAGTGTTATCCTCTTTCCTCAAATCCTACTGCTTACCATCAATACTGAGTTCCTTTTAAGAAAACAAAAGAAAATACAATGCAGAGTGTAAGATATGAAAGATGGAGAATAGTATAATATAAATGAACTTAGGCTATAAAGGATTTATATTACATATACCTGAACATCATCAATGTAATTAAATCCATTCTTCCCCATAAAAGCAAGAAACTCAAACAACATTTCTTCAGTTGAGCGGTAGTTGCCACTATGTGGCTAGAGGACATGTATAAACAAATAAACATCACCATAGGAAAGAACACCTTAGTAACATAATATTCAAACTTCAAGGAAAGCTTAAGCACAATCATTCCAACTATGTTACATGTTAAAAAGCTTAAGATGTAAATAACTTGTGAAAACAAATAATCTGAGGTGTGATGTCTAATCCTTGTCATTTTTTTCGCAACAATAGTTTGTTCTCTAATGCATCAACTTGGTTAAGTATATAATCAGCATGTGCTCAAATAGAAACATGTAATGAAACGTTTTCTAATAGCCATAAAAATATTTCAACACAAAAAAGATTAAAAGGATTTCAATCAATATCGTGTAATACTAATTTCATCTTCAAGTTTTGGTTGTTGTTTAAACAAACATAATACTAAATATTTCCATTTTCATAGTTAAAATACAAATCACAATTAAAATAAACACTCAAAATACAATAAAACAATAAAGAGAGGATATCATCGAATGGACATTGTAATTATAAAAAAATTATTTATGTGTCCATCGATATCTTATCAAGCATTCCTAAATCATTTTATTGCCAAAAATAACCATCAGGTGAAAGGATCACAACATTAAAAACCATATGAATACTTACTAGAAACATTCCCAATGTTGATGGCTGAAGTGCCTAAAGGATCTCCAACAACAAATGAATCATATCCAAGATGCAACCTATTTATTGTCTGCACATCCTTTCTCCAATCACATTCCATGTAAGCTGTGCACATCAAAGAAAAGTAACAATCAAATGAATGCATTGGCAATTGCTTGTATCTTTTATATGTATAAAATTTGAATATAATTTGCCTTGGGAACATATTAATTCGTATTTAAAGCCTTCCTGTCATGATAATGTATGAATCAAGTAGGACATCGGAAAATTTGTCCTTAATGAGATCCTCTAACAATTTGTACAATATCAATATTTGTCTTCATGTGATAACTTGGCTTGAAAAAAAAAACATATATGAAAAAGAAAAGGCCATATATTACTTATCTTCCAACTATGTATATTTTGTATTCTTAGGTAACTCTTTAAGATGTCCCTCTGCCTTCACCACAGTAGATAGTAGCTTGGGTAAACTCTATATCGTTTCATTCAACACCAATTTCTGCAAGATAAATGTCACACATTATTCTTTCCCATTGTTCAACATGCTAGATATGATAAATTGAAAGTCGCATAAAATCAAGAGAAAACCATTTTCTAACCAAAACAAACAAAGAAACAATGACTCTAATAAAACTTCACACCTCAAAAATTACTCTTCCACATGCTCACAATAAAGGTGATATTATTTGAATCATCTTTAGGTCATATTTGATGGGATATTTGTATGTTTACCATGATCTCAAATTGGTGCTAAAAGAAATATATAAATCCAGGCTATTATGAGTGAAATTGAAGTATAATTGAAAAAAAGGATGTCATTACAAGGTATAGAGAGACAAAAATCTTCATAATTAGGATTACCTATTTCAGTTTGGTTTCAGTTGAGCTAGTATTTGAATATACAATTTTCCCTAAATAAGTGAAATAGAAAGATGAGAATCGAAATAACCCTCTGTATTTTTAATTAAT
The DNA here is from genome assembly GCA_000404065.3 of Pinus taeda. NCBI lineage: Eukaryota > Viridiplantae > Streptophyta > Pinopsida > Pinales > Pinaceae > Pinus > Pinus taeda. The sequence continues at coordinate 83,611 of APFE030714478.1, forward strand.
TCATATTATATATCTCTAAAACAACCAGGTCATCCTTCTCTGTTATTTGATAGATATTTATTGGCACAGAATAATAATGAATTAACTATTAAACAAAATGATGAAATATATTAACCAAGGAAAGAAAAATGACATGTCTTTGGTATTTGTTTGCTCGAAGGAAATCCAACAATGTTTGTGTGCTTTCTTTATCATGAAATATTATTGAAGGTAAATGTTGTTTCAGAAATTAAACTCCATTACCAATAGGAGATGGTCATCTTGGGTAAGGAAAGGATGAATTGAAGGGCTTAACTTCTAGCTCCAATACGTAGTTATCCTTGTCACAACACAATACAAAGAAGTCATCATTTGCTTATCCAGGTAAAAATAAAAGTGAGTTTGTATTTGTTCACTTTTGATAGTATATGAAAAAAATAGTAGTAGTGGAAATCAAAGTGTGTTGTCCCATCATCCAACCTAACAAAAACATATACATTCATTTATTGACTACATTGGAAGTCAAATGTAAAACACACTTAACCTGATCTTTACATGACATAGGCGTAATGAACTAGCACAATAGAAGCATGATAACTTGTAAACAAGAGATGATAAAAATAAATAACCAAACATTATTTCCTGCCACATAATTGGCATGAATAAAATTTCCACAGAATCAATCCAAAAAATGAGAATAACTTATGGAAAAATAACATATCATTAGCATTTTGTACCCTGTTTAGCACATGTAGCCTAGGGAAGTGAGGAGGTCAAATGTAGCACAATTCCAATTGTGTGGGATATAAAAACATAAATATGGTAAAACATGCCTGCCAAATTCATGAAACCTCAGTCTAAATAGTAGAACATGTTTTGGATAGTAATGATGAAAACAAATTATGTATGAATATCAAATGCCTTATTGGTCATCAATTACCAAGGAAACTGGTATTTTTTACTTGTATGAAAAATATATCATAATTAGTGTAATGAATATGTGGATCATTTTTTGAATTGTTTCACATTTATATTATGACGTCCCTGTAGTAGAGATTCATGAAACTTCTCCAGGTTTGGTCAGACTAACTTCACCTTTTAGATGCTTATGGGAATGGATTGTGAGCAACCTTTCTTCAGTCTTGAAATTCAGATGTCCCTCCTTTTCATTCAATATGTGGAGATGCCCCACCATTCAAGGACCTTGATACTTCTGAGGCCAATCTTATGGACACAACAAACTGATCTGGTCCAAGTCAAGATGTTACTCTGGTGATTGGAGAGGGGGAAATAGCTCAAGAATTGTTTAGCGTTCCTATTGTGGATCTTGAAACATAGTGTAGGAAGAATGGTTTATCTATTTGTGGTTTTAGGGAGGTAAAAGTTTTGTGATTGATTAGCTTACAAGAATAAGAGAAGCATAAGAACCAAGACCAAGACGAAGAAGTCAGGTATGGGTATAAATTTACAATCAGAGGGAAGAATGAAAGAGAAACTGATGTTTATTTAAAATTAGGAGGGGGGAGGTGTAATACGGTTGAAGAAAGAAAATCCAAACTAGATAATGATAAGGACTATATATCCTTATCATCAGCTAGGAAAATTATTCAGGAAGAATCATCTTTATGGTCATGGGAAAAGGAACATGAATTAGTGGATGCATCTTGCAGTCAAACTTTACCAAAAATTGTTGGTAAAGTTTGAAGCAATATGATTCAAGATTTTTTATTGTTTTTTATTTTTATCTTTTTTCCTGTATCAAGCAACTATTTGATAGAAATTCAGTGATTCCTCTACTGAGGACCACAAATGTAGAGAGTGGATAGAAGGTCAAATACTGACAATCTGATATTCTTTATGGCTTGCGAGTCGAGTGTGTTAACCGATCAAATTGGATGAGCATATAGGTAAGGCTCAAAAGGGATTCTATGTAAGTACTTTTAAATGATATCCCTTGGAAGCTTCAACATAGTAGTCAGTGTCATCATACAAAGGACCACCCAAAAGTAGATCATCCAATCATGTCAAAGTTTGAAGAACCAAGCAAAGGTTTTTCTGAAGGCCACTGCTACTGTCAATTTGAGAAATTATTTTAATGTCAACACCTGGGATTGCTAGTAGCACTGACCCCCAAATGTACTTTCCTAGGTGCCCCACAAAAGTACAAAAGTTGGAATAGAAGGTTGGAACCCATCAGGTTTAACAACAACATACTGACTTCTTGGATAAAACAAGACCCTTTCAAAATTGTTCTTCTCACTAACATTCCTTTTATCTCTCAGAATAAAGACCTGTTCATCTTTAATATTGGCCCAATGAGTGTATATATATACAAAAATGTTTCTTAGTCCAGTGGCACTCGAAATAAGTTTGACATCATTGATCATATCTATAAATGTACCCTCCTTTCTCCATATGTCTACAATAATTCTCTTGGAAAACTCATTTGCTTCAAGATAAGAACTTGAATCACCATGTATTTCACCACTCAGTAGCTATTTTTGACCAGTAAAATATATATGTGTATGGTTCAATACATTTAATTCTAGTGAAGACATTCCAAAGAAAATGCACAAGTTCAAGAATGAAGCATTTTCACACTAGGAGCTCCTAAGCAGATTTGTTTTGATCCTTTCTTAATTAACAAATTCATGGCTTCCTTGTTTGGATGTGTGATGTATGAAGCCACAAGATGAGTAGACATAAGATGCAAACAATAGGCTTTTTCGATAAAAACTATCTCTAAATGATGAAAAACACCAACATTGACATAAACAACCTTTCTCTCCCAACACCAGTCATCATCCTAGTCTAACAAACTAGATGAAGGTCCATGTTTTACCTCAAGACACCATGAAGCTGGTAAGACTTTCTCAAATATGAAGTCACTTCTCTCATTTGCTGAAATTAAAGGTTTCAACTTCTCTAAACCTAGAGTTCAACAACCATAGAAGTAAGTAATATAGAAGCTGAGGAGTCACATCCTTCCTTGCATATCACTGATCCATGGCTATCAATAGGGGATTTTTTAAATTCAATGCCAAGCATTGGTCCAGTTATTGTCACCTCAATATGTGATGGTGAAAATTAAATACCAGAATCATGCTCTGTTTTTTTGGTCAGTGGGGATATTTTATATTCACCTGGTTGAGCCTCAAAGAAGAAGTTTCCCATATCATCAATATTCTTTACTCAGCGCTTAACATTCTCTCGTCCATTTGTCAATCTAACATGATGCTTGCTAGAATAGAAATATTTGACTAATTTTATGGGACCAAAAATATTATAATGTGTTTCTTCTATCTTTGGGATTGCAGCCATGTTTGGTAGAACCATGAAATTCTCCAAACTGCTAAACTTGAAGTGATCCTTCTCAACCTTGATTTTGTAGTGTCTTGATGTTACCTGATCAAGTTTGTAATATCCCTGGACATCTATTGTAGATATTTCTCGTCCATCAAATAATATCTTAACACCTTCAACATCGACACCTTCAGAAGTCACGCCACATCTTCCAACTACAATTGCTCCAACTGAGAAACATGTGACTTGAAATGGCTTAGATATATGAAAATGACTCTGCTCAACAAGAACCTCTATAGATGGAGGTGAAATGTCAAATATTGTATTGTCACCATTATAGAATGGCAACAACCTATATTTTCCACATGGAATAAAATTAAAAGAAAATTGTCCATTTGCATCAGATATTGGATAACAAATCACTTGATTTGGCCATGGAGTTGCTCTTGAACCCTGAGGGCACTTCACCTCATGGACATCATATCAGTAAATGTATACATTATCACCTAAACCAAGGTTACCCTAAAAAACAACCAAGCCATCCATATCATAATGAGGGGCAGAGAAGATGTCATAGACTACCATATTTCCCAAGTCCAACTCTATCACTGGATAGCCTCTTTGCACAATTGTTAATCAAGAAACAATAGGTCAAGAAAATTACGTTGTATCAAGAAAAAATAGATTGATCGTGAAATCAGTAAACTCTTTTAAGAACTTCATCTTGTTGAATGCATCTTTTTGATGTTTCCCAGGGTAGCCCTGGGTGGAGTTGTACCATAAGTTGTATAGGTTGATTATTTGTTGATTTGAACGAACAAATGTAAAACCTATATTTGGTATTTATTTCACATCTATAGCACCATAATCGCATATATGACAAGATATTTGGAAATGTGCCTTACATGATAACTTTCTAAATGGACTTCGGAATCATAAAACATCTACGTAATGCACAATATTATTTTAAAATGTCGATTATACGTAATTTATAGAAATGTTGATTATATGCAAATTTAAGGAAACAAATTTTGATATACTAATTAGAACCAAATCCAAGGAAAGTTTGGGATCCTTATATTGATTCTTATGTAATAATATCATGCCCATGAATCCCTATAGTGATTCTTATGTAACAATATCATGCCCAGGAAAGATGCGCATTCTTATATGCATTATAAATTCAGTCACTGTTAGATGAATCTATAATGTAATAGACATAAGTTCGGGTTATATCTACTTTTATGTTGATTGGAGATTGAATACAATGTTTCGCCAAACCGCAATACACATAATAGTAAAAGTGTATATATGTGCGTATTATTTGTAAATAACAATAATCACGAGTGCCCAAATTTCCTACCAGAGCTTACATAGATTAAAAATATAATACTCCATACCAATGGGATGCACCAAATTTATAATCAAGAATGATACCCAAAACCATTAGTCTTAATTTTAAAGATGAGGTAGCCTAAAAAGAAAATAAAATGTAGCAATTTATGTTGGGTGTGGAGCCTGATTATCTTCTGTATTCAAAGGTTTCAGCCGAATGTATATCCTAGGAATATTGTACACCCTTCCACGTGGAGGGGTGTGGGGGGGACTTGCCCCCCCCCCGCAGTGCCTCGAGGGGATAAATCCCCTCTGGTTGGGTGGTCTATGGGGGTAGCAGTCCCCCGGCGGGGTTTCGGGAGCAACGCCCTCGAAGCTAAAAATAGATGTAAAATTGCCTTGTAAAAGTATAGTAATTTCTAGTCAATTTGAGCCGTTCATTAGGTAGATGATCTGACGGTAGAAGTTATGCTTGATTTAGGGTTTTTTCCCCTAGAAGGCAACCCCTCACTATATATGAGGGAATTGTATTACGTCTATGTATATCAGTATTCTGAGTGAGGAAGAAAGAGGAGATTCAGAGTGAGGAGGGTGTTAAAATGGATTTACTGTAGGTTGTATCTCTTCAGTTTGTTGGATAATATAATAAAATAAGGACTGGCTATTTCCCCATGGACGTAGCCCAAACTGGGTGAACCACATATATCTGTGTCTCTCTTGTTTTATGCATTTTATGTGTTTATATTTCTGCAATATTTTATGTGTTCCATTGCTCTGTAATATATATTTTTCTAATAATTGTTATCAGAGCTGAAGGTCTATTTGGTTGATAAACGCGCAGGAGATAAGCGTTCCTAGTTCGAGTGGGAGCAATGCCAAAAGAAGATAGGTTTAGGGTCGAAAAATTCAATGGACAAAACTACTAGTTGTGGAAGATGCAAATGGAAGATTATCTGTATCAGAGAGATCTGTACCTACCATTGAGTGAAAAGACAAAGAAGCCAATGAGTATGACAAACAAAGAATGGGATATTCTCAACAAAAAGACACTTGGAACAATACGGCTATGCCTAGCGGTATCAGTAGCGTTTAATATTTCAAAGGAAATGACAACACAGGGTTTAATGTCGAAATTGGCCAAACTATATGAAAAACCCTCAACATCAAATAGGTATTTCTTATGAAGTGTTTATTTAATATGAAGATGTTAGAAGGCAGATTTGTTGCAGACCATTTAAATCATTTTAATACAGTTACAAGTCAATTAATTTCTGTAGGGGTAAATTTTGATGATGAAGTTAGGGCTCTATTATTTCTATGCTCATTGCTAGAAAGTTGGAATGGCTTCGTTATGGGCATTAGTAACTCTATCTCTAGATCTAGTACTTTAAAGTTTGATGATGTTATCAGTGCAATCCTTAGCGAGGAAATGCGACATAAAAGCTCCGGTGAGACATCAGGTAATGCTTTGACTGCAGAGACTAGGGGAAGAAAAACAGAAAGAGGAAGGATCCCAAGATATCATAGTAAGTCAAGAAAAGGTACATCCAAGTCCAGATCGGGGATAGTGTGTAGGAAATGTGGGAAGAAAGGACACCTGAAGAAAGATTGCAAGTCTTGGAAGGGAAAAGAAGGAGATGCACATCAAGAAGCTAATCATGAAGTGAATCTAATAGGTGATGTGTTGCAAGATGATTTGATTCTTTCATTAGAAAATATTATTGATCCCTAGGTGTTAGATTCAGGGGCCTCATTCCATGCCACACCTGATAAGAAACATTTTCATGATTATGTGCGAGGAGATTTTGGACAAGTTCGATTGGGTGATGATAAACCTTGTAAAATTGTTAGAATGGGTATAATTCATAAAACAATAAAATGGAAATTAGTGGCTATTGAAGAATATAAGGCATGTTCCAGATCTAAATAAAAATCTAATTTCAACAAGGTAGTTGGGAGGTGAAGGGTGCGTAAGTACTTTCAAAGATAAAACCTGGAAGGTCACTAAAGGATCCCTGGTAATAGCGAAAGGAGAAAATGTTGGTACATTATATTTATGTAATGGTGTTTCTAATTCTATTAAAGTTTTAAGCTCTACAGGAGAAGATACAACATTGTGGCATCATAGGCTTGGGAACACGAGTGAGAAGGGGGTGCAAATTCTTCACTCAAGAAATTTGTTGCCAGGTTTGAAGCATGTTGATTTAAGATTCTGTGAGAATTGTGTTTATGGAAAACAAAAGAGAATCAGATTCCTTAGGGTTGGGAAAGAAAAGAAGAGCGAAAAATTAGACCTTGTGCATACAGATGTATAGGGACCCACTCAGGTATCATCTCTTGGTGGCTCTCATTATTATGGTGCTTCTATTAATGATGGAACCAGAAAAACATGGATTTATTGTATTCGGAATAAATTTGATGTATTTGATACTTTCAAGAAATGGAAATCTTTTGTTGAAAATGTGATAAGGAAAAAGGTTGAAGTGTCTTAGATTAGACAATGGAGGTGAATATTGTAGCAAAGAGTTGATAGCTATTGTTAAGAGAATGGAATTCGTAGAGAGAAGAAATTTCCATGAACACCACAAGAAAATGGTGTGTCAGAAAGGATGAAAAAGACAATCATGGAGCATGCAAGGTGCATGAGATTGCATGCAGGATTTCCTTTACAATTTTGGGTAGATGCTGTAGATACTATTATTTAGCTAATAAACATGGGGCCTTCAAGTTCCTTGGATGGTGCTATTCTAGAGGAGGCATGGACAGGTAAAAAGGTAAACTACTCTTTTTTAAAGACTTTTGGTTGTGAAGCCTTTGTCCACATTAATAAAGAAAATAGAACAAAGTGTGAGGAAAAATCAAAGAAATGTACCTTTATTGGATATGGCGTTAATGATTTTGGTTATCACTTTTATGATTATGAAAAACACAAAATCATTAGGAGTAAAGATGTTATATTCAATGAAAAGGTTTTGTATAAGGATCAGCTACAAGAAAATAAACAGGAAAAATAAAATAGAGAATACACAGTGCTTGATGATATCATAGGAAAAGTGATGGTGCCTGAAAATCATAATGATGAACAACTAAAACAACAACCACAATAGCAACAACCACCTCAAACACCTGAAAGTGGTGTTAGAAGATCTACAAGGATAAGTAGACCCCCTGAACAATACTCTCCTTCATTATATTATGTATTGTTGACTGATTCTGGTGAACCAGAATGTTATGAAGAAGTAGTGCAGGTAGAAACAAGGAAGAAGAGGGAGCAATCCATGAAAGAAGTGATGGAATCCTTAACACATAACTAGACTTGGGACTTAGTCAGGTTGCGTGTAGGTAAAACAACATTGCAGAATAAATGGGTTTACAGGCTAAAGGAAGAAGATGGAGGTAGAAAAAGGTACAAAGCTAAACTTGTCATGAACGGGTTTCCACAGAAAAAGGGTATAGAGTTTGATGAGATATTTTCTCCTGTTGAGAAAATGACTTCAATCAGAACTATTTTAAGTCCAGTAGTAGTTGAAGATTTGCATCTTGGGCAGTTCGATGTAAAGACAACCTTTCTCCATGGGGATTTTGAGGAAGAGATATGTATGCAGTAGCCACAAGGATATGAGGTAAAAGGGAGGGAGAAACTAGTGTGCAGGTTGAAGAAGAGCTTCTATGGCTTAAAACAGGCTCGAAGGCAGTGGTATGCATTCACTCATGAGTATTTATCTCTTCCTTCTTGCTCTTCTTTTATCATCTTTCTCTTATCATCTTTCTCTTAACCCTGATGATGGATCCCATTTGGTAACTATTTCATGGGAAAAATACTCGGGAACCAGGCATGTTCCTCCGAGACATAAACTTTCTTCTACCAGTTTCCCCTGACCTAAGTTATGCTTTCCACTAGAATAAAAAAAGGCCATTGATTCCTTGGTGTTTTTTATATATTTTGTTCCATGCATATTTTATCAGTGTCCCAATTTTAAGGTCTGCCAAAATTTTTGCGTAGGCCTTTTTGTTTTCATTTTTTCCAAAAATATAGTTTTCTTTTTATTTAAAGCATGACTTTCTTTCCTACAATGCTTTATTCCTCCCAACATAGTATTTATCTCCAAATAAGTGATTAACATAATATTTCTCTCACATTATGTTCATTTAATCTTCTAGGGATTTTTAGGAGACTTTTATGGAATCTCCATCATGTGGACTTTACCACCAACAACTTTCTCTAAGATGGAAAGAAGTTTTCTTACTCTAGTGCTTCTTCCTTAATATTTCCAATAATTTATTCATTAACTTGTAAGATAATAAAAATATTACATCATCACATAAGTCTAATCATGGATTTCATTACGAATAAACACCATAATATTTCCATGTCTAAAAAAATCACAAGTTCTTAAAAAGCAAAGCGATAGGGGTATTACATTGCACCTTCGATATATGGTTTTCTTGTTGTTATGCAAGATTCACTTGATGCTCAAATCCATCATCCGTTGGTCATATTTATATGTGAACTCACATGTAGTTAGGGTGCCCATGCCATGGGCTGACACCCTCCCACCTCACCAAGCCAACTTGTTTTCTATTGATGCACTTTCCAAGCTCACTTGACTTGACATAGAATAAGCATGCCAACCCATTTTGTTGTCATGCATTCCAAGTGATATGTAGCACCAGTTCTTGGTTGCCATGTCTTCATGCAGGTGTGAGCCCTGTTCCATGAAGCGATGTCCCACGATCCACATCATCATCCACTTGGTTAAATTCGTCCATCGCCAAAATTGTTCATCAATTCTACCTATGTCACTAGTTCCCTCTACATGACCTAGATATGGAACCCACGATATGGTCATATCTCTCCATGGTCTCATTCTCTATCTTTTAAATATCGCTTAAGTGGGGTGCACTTACATCCATGTGGCTGTCCCATACCACCACTTCATATAAATTTGGTTATAAGCATACATTGGTGCCAAGGTCATCCTTCAACATGGGTATGTTGTCACACATCACCCCTCATTCAAAACTCACCCAGATCATTGCAAGGCATCCATATTGGAGATCCGAATGCATGACTTGTCACACAACCTAACAAAATGTTGTTTTAAACCACTTCAAGTTGGCATGGATCGCCATTGCTATATTTTGATGTGCCTTAGTACATGCTAAATACCAATAGATTAACAAAGGGTGATGTAAGAGCATCTCACAAGTATATTCAAAATGTAATTTGAGGTCTCTAGAATTTCTAGATTATGTAAAATTTCTAAAAAAATATGTAATGGAAATTAATTGTATTTAGAAGGTACTCTCCTAAGATTATGAAAAGTGATAGAATCCATATATTTATAAAGCATTCCTCTAAAATCTAGATTATTTTGTCCGAATTCGGCTAAAAGTCAACTACACGAACTACCTCTTAAGAAATTCTACATCTTAATTTTTCAAATATACATAGGAATTTAATGCATTTGTTGGGACAAACAAGAAGGGCAAAAGGTCTCAACATCCTCAATGAATACGGTTATTAATTTAAAATATTTGTATTTTATGTTTATTTTTATGTTATTTTTGCCTCTTATGTGGAACTCTTCCATCGTCATTTTGAGATCATAATCATTTGTATTAGACGTTGTGTGTACACAATCATAGAATTTGAACCTAGGAATTGTATGTGTTTGAAAAAAATTGAAGAAAAAAAATGATGGAGAAGAGGACTACTCTTCTAAGTATTACAAATCATTTAAATAATATTACACTGGAAACATCAGTAATAGATGACTTGAGTGAAACTCAACTAAACCGAACTAACTCAAACTAAACCAAGACACTTGGATGGATGGTTTTAACACCTAACAGGTGGTTGGAATTAGATTTTCCAACACTCCCTCTTAATTAAAACCACATAAAAATTTAATTAAGATACCTATTCTTCTATTTCTTAGCTAGGTTTGCAATTTTAAAAAATGGCTTCAACTATATTTACTTTTCCTCTCCTCCTATTCCAAATCCCATTGCCTCTAAATTGTTCCATATTTTTCTTCTTGTTGTAGGCTTCAAATTCCAGATTCTTCTTTTGTTCGTGCAAGTTTTCTATTGTTTTAGGTTGTCTAAGAAAGTCCTACAATTCTTCAAAAAATGACTTCTATGTGGGTTGTTGTAACATATTATCTTATGTAGTGCGTTTTTCATGATCAATTTGTTGCAACATAAGATTATAATAAAATAATATTTCTTCAGGACTCCAATACCTGAAAATTTTCATTTATTTGCTCATCATTGATGTTGTCTTCAACATTCATTTATACATATTCTATGGAGACTTCACTGAGACATGGTGTTGCAAGCCATGCTTCAAGCAAATTTAACTATTCTTCAAAATCATTATGTGTACCCACACATTGGAAAACAATAATAGAATTTAAAATATTTACATAACCACATTGGTTTTGTTCCTTATTCTCTGCAGTGAGAGCTCACCCCTATCATGCCTTCTTTTTTGCCTCTTCCTCTATCCTTTCTTTTGTCTTTTTAGGCTTCATTCTTTGTCGTTTCCTCTATCTTTGTCTCTCTCTCTTCCACTTATCTACTAACCTATGTTGTTGCCAACAATTTGTCTTCCACTTGGTTTTCAGATTCAAGTGGGATTATGTCACCAAATAGTATCATGTCAATATGATGTTTTCATTGCATCACCTACAACCATTCATCATTAGGCAACAAATCTTCATCAAATTTTACATTAACAATATTGATTGCTCAATATACCATAGTACTAACTACTTCAATAGCAGTTTTACTATCATCAACAAGCTCTGTCACTGGATTCACCAAAATTTACTCAACAATCTCTATTGCTGGATTCACCATATTTTCATCAGCAAGCTCTATTGTTGGATTCATCAAATTTTCATTATCAAACTCTATTATTGGAATCACCAAATTTTCATCCACTTGTGGCTGCACATAGTGGAATTCAACAAACCATTGATCTTCTTGTAGATTTACTATTGTAGATCCATGTTCATCTTTAACTTCAATGCTCCCCCTTACACCAAAACACCTCTCAAGGGTATCCCAGGCCTCCTTGGCTTACTTGGCATATGAAATGAGGGGAAGAATGGCATTCTTCTACCTTTTCACTTAAAAATCAAACATTTCTTGCTGTCACTTTGATCTTCTCAGCCTCTTGGCATTTCCCATTTGTTGAGTGTTTACTCACTATGACTCAACAATATGATCAAACTCAACATAATGACTATGCCTATACAGTGGTTTCTTTGCTCCTTGACCTCAACGAAATAAATGTGTCGACAAATTATTTATAAATTCAATGCTTTCACAAACCTCTCTTCAGAAAGGCCTTTCACAACTAGTATGAATGTATATTGGTATTTTTTTTTAAATATTCATGATTTATTTATTTTTACAAGGATCTATGAATAAAACCCTTTAAAAAAAATATGGACGAAGCCCCTTTCTAAACAATACATTGGAATTCTTAAAATAAATAATACATGATCCCTTCACAAAATCATATCAGTCGTGTTTCAAGTTAATACCATCAGAATTCACTTGAAGAATTACATCGACCCTTTTTTAACAAATGGGTTTTTAGATTAGGCTTTTCAAATGAGAGTGAAGCTTCCCTTTTCTAATTTATGACTATAACATACCTTTTGTTCCTTTCAGTCTACATTAGTGAAGGGAGCAACAACTTTGTGAAATAAACACTCTTCTTAGATCTTGGCCCATGTGTTAGTAACCGAGTGTACCCAAATAACATAGAGTGTTATCACAACACTTAAAAAAAAAATCTGACTTTTAGCAAAACTTTCTTCAATCTATTTCACCTTGGCCATCACTGACTTAGTTGTAGATGGATTCTTCCTTCCCTTTCAACTTATTTGTAGGCTTCTTCAAGCTTCAAATTTTTTTCTCTATCAAAGAGTATTATGCTCTCTCTTTGATTCTTCACAATAGGATTCTTCAAACATTTGTTGCTCTCTCATGGAGACTTATGCAAACAAACCTCTTCTTTGTGCTTCTCTCGCTTCACTCACGTTGCTAGTCTCTCAAGGAATCTTATAAGAAGTAGCATATATTCTCTTCTTATTATCTCAATAAGTCTCATGCAGGGTAAGCTCTGATACCATGAAAAAAATTGAAGAGAAAAAATGATGGATTAGACAACATCTCTTCTCATTATTATGAATCAATTAAATAAGATTACACTGGAAACATTAGTAATAAATGACTGGGGTGAAAATAGACTAAACTAGACTAAATCAAGCTAAACTGGGACACTTGGATGGAAAATTTTGACACCTAACAGGTGGTTGGAATTAGATTCTCCAACAGTGTTACAATTGGAACCATGTGGGGATGTTAAATAGTGTATTTACATAATTGCTACGATGAGTTGTTCAGTCGAAACATAAAGCTAGAGTATTAAGCGAAAATCCAAACTTTAATGGTATGGCAATGTTGAAAGTGTGAATTAGTTTATGAGTGGAAGTGCGAAACATGTTTGATCTGTTGGAAAACACTTTTCTCATGATTTTCTCTTTGAAATATGATGCTTTCGAACTAAAATTCTTTCTGCACTGAAGAACATTTGCGGGGTGGTTGTAGAAATTTTTGAGTCTGTTTTTAGTTTTTCTTAGGAAATTGTGAGGCATACTATATAATTCATTTTGTGGTTCCACGCCAAAGGTTTTTTAGACCATGAAATATGCTTTTCAATTTGGACATTTAGTCATGGTAAAGTGCCATGTTTTCTCTATGGTAATGATTTTGTTGTTGTTTAATGTATTTTTCGATTAAAGTACTATACAAATTCTCTTCAAGTGAAATATATGTTCCATTCAAGCATCATGAAGTGAAATGATGATGAAAGGTGGTTTTGCACTAACTCGTTTTTAGTGATACATATCACTTAACTCATCATCAAATTGATAAATGGATTTCTCACAATGACACTGTTATTGTTGGTTCTTATAGTTTATGTCATAAAGGGGTTGGAAATCCTTGAAATATATTTTCGCATGTGGAGGGTGTTTTCCTTTGTCTCAACGACATTATGTTTTGAAAGTAGATTTAAAGGTTTTGCACCCCTGATCGCTCCCACCCCTCAAAATAAATGTGATAAGAAAAAGGAGTGATGGTTTGTTAGTCAGGATTTATTGATATAGGTTGAATGATAGGTGGTATGTGACACTACATAAATTACATTAATTCAAGAGTTGAAGTTGTAGATAGATTTGGAACCTAAGAAACCTATTGGAAGCATGGTAATCACATGGAAAAATAGATTGATTTTAAAGGGAAAGGTTTATTAAAAAAATATCCCAAGAATAATGAGAAAAATATAGTTGATGTCAAAGGTAATAAATCTAAATATTCACATTACTCAATAACTATTAAATAAGATTACATATGAGATAATAGCAATAAATTGCTAGAGTGTAACTCTCAACTGAAATGAACTCAACTCAGATTGAATATGACACCTGGATTGACAATTTTGACACCTAGAAGTCAATAAAAGGTGATTGGAATAAATTTCTCCAATAATCCCCCTTGATTACAACCACAAAAGCTTAAACTAAAATGCCTACTAGTATAAGTGTCACGTTAGCATACAAAATTTTTGACATCAATGTTTGGGTAAAATTTGTTCTTTTTATTTTATTCTAGATTATGTATCCTTTGAATGGCTTCGGTGTTATCATTTTGTTATAGGCTTCAAATTGTAGTTTCTTCATTCGTTGGTGTAGCTCTTCCACTGTTTGTTCAAGATGTCCATGCATGTCCTCTACCTCAACAATATTCTTGTATGTGGACTAGTACCACATGTTATCTTCAATTGTGTGCTCTTTAATGCTAATATTTTTCTCATCAATTTGCAACAACAAAATATGAGAATAAAAATTTCATTTCTTCATGACTCCAATACATGAACACTTCAGCAATGTTTTCATCCTATATGATGTCTTCATCATTCATTATTGCAACTTCTATGCATAATTGATAAAAAATGGCATTGCAAGCCATGATTCAAGCAAAATTTAGTTCTTATTCAATTTTTTTATTTATTCTTCGTTGTTGCTAACATCTGCATAGTCAAAAACAATATTAAGTTTCAAATCATCTACAGAAGCACATCAGTTTTGTTATTCCTACTTTGCAATGAGAGATTTATCCTCTTGTTTCTTCTTCTCTAGCTTTGTCGCTTCCTCTGCTACTACAAACAAGTTTTCTTCCACTTTCTGTTAAGATCCAAGTGGGATTCTCTCACCAAATAACATCATATTTATGATATTTTTCTATTACATCATATGAAACCACTCATCTTTGTCTAATTGTTCCTCATCAAATAAAACATAAAAAAATAAAAAAATAAAAAAATTAATTATTAGATTCACCATATCAATGAATGCTTCAACGAAAGCTTCACTATCATAAACAAGCTTTGTTGTTGGATTCACTAAATCATCATCCACTTGTCGCTCTGCATAGTGGGATAGACAAGCATCTGTGAGCTCCTTTTCTAAGGCATACACTCTAATTTTAATATTAATTAGAATTGTTGTAATTAGGGGCAAGTAATTAAGGATCAAATTATGATTGGTTGGAAGGATATTCCACAGATTGTATAAGTGAATAAAAATGGATATGACTATGTAATAATTAAATTATTATAAAAAGAAAAATAAAAAAAACACTAGACAAATTTGGAATGGAAAAATTACTGAAATGAGACAAGAGTAATGAGATAATTTCCAATCTAAATCTTAGATACGATTGAGGCTAATATTTCATTGAAACTGGATATTTCTAGTATGTAAAGGCTCAATGGATGGGAGAAAAAGATCCATTGATTTTCAAGTTGTAGAAATATGTTAATTATATGAAACTTTGAAGAACTACAGGAGATAAATACAAACTCTAACAACAAAAAGCTTTCCATAAAAGTGGGACGCTGCTAATAGGAAAAGCTAATGGAAGAAAATGTATAAATATACCTATTGGAAGGATGAAGAGGCTGTTAAAGTTTCGAGTGATTGATTTTGGAAATTCATCTTGGCTTGAGGGGAACTCATGGCTAGTTCATGGTTGGGTGGAAACAATGTACTCATTCAGTGTTTTTCTTCAAAGGCTGGTTACAACATATGATCCTTTGTATTTTATTGAGTTATAGTTGATGTTGTGGTTGATTGGAAATTCCATGCTGATAGTAACACTTAGATAATATCGTACTGGAACTACTTTTATGCTTGAAGTATTATGTTGATTCTAATCAATAGACATATATTGATTTATCATTCAATTTGGAGTGCATGTTAACTGTAATATCTTAAATTATTCATGTCTAGAGCTATTTTGTGTATAAAATAATGAGTAGCTTCATAAAAATATTTATTTCTCTTTAATTGTGAATATAATTATAGAGACTTTGTTAAAATTACAAATTTTCCCAACAGATGAATCTTAGCAAGATGAACCAAAATCTGTAAGATTGATTAACATGAGTATACGAAAAATCGTCTACCACATTGCGTGATGTGCTAACAAGCTTCTTTATATTGTCGTAAATTCATGTTGATCATTATGGTAATTACTTGATGTTTTCCCTCACATTATTTTTAGAAACAATATAAGATCCCCTATATTTTTCTCGGAGATAATTCTCAAACACTATTAGAGACGAGATTCCTATTGTCTCCTAAATAAAAGGGACCAATATATGAATACACCATCTGAAGGTAGTGTACATGGTAAGGAAAATACTATAAGAAAGATAGGAAACATACATGACAGAAGGAAGGTTTATGAGATGGGTTGATAATCCTCCTAGCTTAGTAATAGACAACTTTTAATTTAATTAGAGAAGGAATTCTATGTGCAGTGATAAGCAGAAATTGAGATAGTATCAATGTCTTAAACTGTTATATATTGTCATCGAATAAGCATGGGGAGTACGAAATCTATGGCTAGAATGTAAATAGTTAGAGATGCATATTTACATCTCATTTAAAGTAACGTACTTACATGAGTGATTGAAGACTTTGACAATTTGTCATATTAATGATTTCCATAATAATGTCGTGTAACATGTGTGATCTATCCAATGTTTTGGATGGTGACTCCATCCATCATCAGGGACCACAGAGAGCCTTATGGGTAAATCACTCTTGGACAACCTTTTTTATAGGAAGAAATAGTTGAATGTTGGATTAACGGTAAAAAAAATTATAAGTAGAGCTTTGGCATAAATCACATATAGAAAGACCTTTCACGACGTGTTTTGAACCAACAATTGTGGTTCATCGTAAGGACAAGTTGAAGAAACAGATCCAGCTTAGCATGTTAAATAGTCTAAGCAGAGACTCCAACAGCTAAATCGACCAACGGCTAATTTTGACCTTAGGACCCAAGTCAAATTATTATTTATTAATTTAATATTATTATTATTTTTAATATTATTATTATTAATATTATTTATGGAAATAAGTTACATTACGTAAAATTATATAGATAAAAAATACTTTTAATTGTTAGTTTTAAAATTAATTAATTTATTTACTAATAGTTATATATATATATATATATATATATATATATATATATATATATATATATATAATATATATATATAATATATATATTAAGTATAATATAAGGTATAAGGTAAAAGTTAGGATTAAAAAATAATAAAAATATTTTTAGTGGTTAGTTTAAAAGATAATTTACTTATTTATTTAATAATTATTGTTAATTGTAGAATTGAGGCTTCTGTGATCCATTATATTTATAAGAAGAGCTTCGGCGTAAATCACATAAAAAAGTCATTTGTCGACACGTTTCAAACCAACTAGTGTGGTTCATCATCAGGACAAGTTGAAGAGACATATCTGGCCTAGCATGTTAAATAGATTGAGCAAAGACTCCAACGGCTACATAATGGCTAATTAATGGCTAGTTTGGACTCTAGAGCCCAGGTCAAAATTATCCTAATAAATT